>LUGF01031301.1:220729-234314 GCA_001625245.1 Calycopis cecrops
TACATAAATTGTTTACCTTAGTTACGATGACATAACTTGTCAAATTATATTTAGTTTTTAATTACAAAAAAGTTTCACTTAGATCGAGTTTCGATCTTAGCGGGATTACTATTTATAAAAATATTAAATATGTTTCCCTTGTCTTGCTCCTTACGGTACTTACTTTACGGTACATCGAGTTAGTCCAACTTCGGTTTAGTACTCCACTAATTATAATTATTATTAGTAAAAATATATAAGTGATTACAATTAATAAATATAAATTTTATATATGCAATATAAAAACACAGAGGCGGATAACTTAACCATGACGTAGACCTAAGATCAAGCATTGAGTATGGGTTTGTCTATCTCCTTCTTTCTCGTACGCAAAAGAAAAGTTAAATGTGATTATGATTGTGAATGTATTAAATATTTTCTGTTCATAATTAAACACCCCTAGATGCTGAATAAATGTTAGCAGAAGAGCTACGCAAAGAGGGACCATTTACAGGTGAAGTGAAGAACCCGTACCTCACTTAAGAGTCTAAAAACTTAACGTGGAAAATTGTAATATATTTTTTAGTATAATTTTCCAGTGACAAGTGAAAACTTTGGAATTGTCGACTTATGGCTTCAATAATACGGTTCAAATTCTATTCAAGTATTTATGGTGCTCTTGATTATACCTTCTTGGTCCTTTCACCAACTATATCTGAAGGAAACTCGGAAAAATAATTTTAATGTATTTCGTTTACACTGAATTTACTCAATATGTACCATAAAATTTTTTAGATGCGTTTCAGTTTCTAGGCAAGTAAAATTTCCAACGTGTTAAATTACTAAATGAAATATCCCTAAAACTTTGTATGACTTCGCATTATAAATATAATTATTATATTTCATTCATTTGGGAAAAAAACTTGACCATCATGTTGAGGGTTAACCATTATGTTTTAACAATTTTACCAGCCAAGATTCAATAATAAAATTCGTAAAAGTGTCTTTTAAGCGAATGAGGAATGAGCAAAAACTTAACTTCTCAGAAACTAGTTATTTTGATGAAGAATTGAGAGTTTTTGCGATATATCTACATTTTTTGGTTCGATATAAAACACAAAATGTGTGTATATATTTTAAGCGTATAAATTATTAGAACAAAAAGGAATTATTAGTTGGATTATTTTCCTAACTAAACGTGAATTTTTCACTGGGTTAAGAGCAAGCACATTAGGGCCGCTAACATACTGTTACCACAGACGCAAGCTGCTAGATGAGTTTAACAAATCAATGTTAAAATTACATAACTTTTATTATTGTTTTTTCCAGGTTTTAATACAATAGTCATGTAAGCTTTTATATTTTAAGTGTTTATGTTATAATATGATCTATGATAAAAATATATTATGGGTAGTTTTCTTTAATAGTATGAGGTAGCAAACGAGAAATCGGAGCCATTTTCATGACTATCGACGGCCATAGACATCCGCATAGAGGTTATATAAATACGTTGCACCCCTTCCTCCTCCTCCCTTCATGGGCCACCGGCTACTTATACACCACACGAAACGCGACAGCACAGCTGTCACTTCACACCGGTTTCGTGTAAACCAGAAGTACCTCCCCAGTCCTGCCGACGCAATTCGGCGTGGCACTACCTCTTGCTAAAAGTGCTGTTCTGTTAGAAGATTAGACTGCATTACAGTTATATGTGGGCCGGCATGACCGAATTATATTTCATATTAAAAATTAAACTGGCTCATAGTTATATTGCACGGTCTTCAATGTTAAGCCTAAACGGTCAATAATATTGCAAAATTCGTAATAATGTGCAATATAATAATTCATCGCCTGGGAACTGCCTTCTATAACATCCATTAGAAGTTGCGAGGGAGGTTGTGTGTGATTGCTTTTGTTACCATTACAAAGTGAGTATTACCACAATGGTGTGTTGGTTTCAAATTTGCAATTGTTACCTACCAATTTATAATTAGTACTAGCATAGAACTTTATACTAGAAATGGCATTGTTAGTTAGCAACTACGCAACTTGGTGTCTCTTGGCGTATCAATTAAAACTTATTATTAACTAAGTCTTGCAATAGTTTTGCATACATACTGGTGGTGGCATTAAACAAGCGAGACGACGAAAATACTAAGAACTACATTGCCAAAATAAAGTTAGCACAATGTAGAAGCATCGTTAACGTTACATTTGTTACGCTAAGACACAAAGCGAATGAAGGTTAGTTAGTTTAGTGTAGATATAAGTATTAAATAAATTCATTTATATATTTTCAATTGCGTATAATGAATCGTATACCTAAACTAAAGTACGGAGAGATACTTCAAACGGCAGAGCCTCCTATCGGAGAAGTATTCTCTTTAATAATACTGCCGTGAAGTAACGGCTATGATGATCGTTGTTCGTATGACTTCTTAGATTTCGCAATCGTAGAGTCAGGTTTTTTTATATGAAAAGGGGGAAAACAATTAGTCTCAACTCTTTTGTGGCTTCCGACGCCCGACATAGAGACTAACGCATAGGCTTCACTATATAAGTAAAAAGGGTTAGTAAATGTTATAGAAAGCGTAGGTAATAATGTTTTTAGTGCGCCAATATTGCGTATCAGATTTTGCTCGAGAACAATAATAACAAACCTTTAATGATAGTCGTTCGCTCTACTCATGTTTATTGTTGTTCCTTCTGGTAATATTACAAGTTTATGTGCTAATGATTAAATAAATAAAGAGCAATATGTACTATTGAAGAAATACGGCCAAGTGCAAGTCGGAATCTCGTATTGAGGTTTCCGTAGGTACCAACGGGATGAGGAAAAAACACTAAAACATAAATAACATTAAAAAATAAGTTTGTAATGTTTTTTTCAAAGATGTAATTATAATTTAGCAATTCTATTTCTTATCATAGCAGAAATATAAATAATCTGTACATATTTAAATTATTTTATTTTATTCTTTTTTATTATTAATTTATTTAAGGTCGTTTTATAACAACTCAGGTCCTTAACGACCACGGTAATAATTTACAAAAATTTGTACATATTAATCATTTTAATAAATTCTAGTGTACGTGTGCATCCTTCTCCAACCAAGCAGTTTTTTATATTACCAGGAACTTTGCAGTTAAGCCTCTCATTGTTGAAAGATGCACACTCCACTAACAAATGTGATTCAGTTAGGTCCAGCCCACATTTATTACATTTATTTCTATCAGCTTTAGTAATTAAATGAATGTGTGGTAAATTAGTATGACCAATACGCAGTCTAGTGATGGCCACTTGATCTTTTCTGCATAAAAAGGATGTTGGAGGTTTATCAAAAATGGAATGTCTTATGTTAATTAACTTACCTACTTATGTTCCCCGCTTTCCAATTCTCGTTCCAACTCTTTTTAATTTCTAGTTTAATAAATTTTTTGATTTCGGCTTGACTAGCTTTTACTGATTTATCTACTTGTATTATTATAGTTGCTTTTTTAGCTTCATTGTCCGCCATTTCATTTCCAATTAGTCCATGATGACTTGGAATCCAGATCAATTCAATATCAAAGCTATATTTTGTAAGGTGAACAATTTTTTCTTTTATCACTATAAAAAGCGGGTGTATATTTTTAATATTTTGTAGAGCTATTAAACATGATTTTGAGTCTTTATATATTTCCGATTTTTTAATATTTTGTTCATTTTGAATATTTTAAATTTTATTATTTAAATTTCTAGCTACCACTACTTATAATTTTAGTAATACACTAGCCGACCCGTGCGTGATTGTGCTAACGTTAAAAGAATTCCATTTTTTTCGTATCATAAAAACAATTACTTATATGATGCGAAATAATTGGTATAGATTTTATACAGAAACAGTGAAATTACTAGGTACAATTAAATTAAAAATAAAATATTATGTCCTTTAACAGTATTGAAAAATTCCAGAGATTACATATTCAAACAAAGAGGTCAAAACTTTATCTCTTTTTAATATTTTTATTAATAATACGTTGTCACTAGAGATGAGATAAAAAGTGTTCCCTTTCGAAACAATTACGTCGTGGTTGTTTTTTACGGCGCATAATGAACTTCAAGAGATCCAGCAAATAGCTCTCATTTCATTTAGCGAACAAATGAAATCGGCTGTAGTAATTTGCGAAAAAAGACATTTCTCGGATGGTTCAAGGAATTGTAAAACGCTTTTGCGGATGAATTATAAAATCAATTTCAAATCAAACTTTTCGATATTAAAAAGAAAAGAAGTAATTTTTTCTTTTAGGACCATTGTTGCTGTGAAACTGCTTTATCGGAATAATTATTAACTTCTTCAACATAGTTAAAACTAGAATTACAACTATGCATGTTGCTACACTTGGCTTAAAAGAAGATTAGATATAATAAATGGATTTGTTAATAATGATAATAAATCTGTTTTTTATGTTTATTAGAGCAAAAGGGCAAAATTTCAGGGGCATGTTATATTAATCTGTAACTTCATAAAGGTCAACAAATATCTTCATTTCTAATTTTTACTTAGTTTTAATATGATATTTCTGCTTAAATGCTTTTTAAAAATGCTCCTTCGCCTTTTGGCGTCAAAACACGCAAATGAACAACGACACAAGAATAAAAAATAAATACGTATTTTAAACAAACAATGGAGCTCGCTAATACAGCTTAAGCTAACACAATATAGTAAACGAGCGAGGCTTGTTTTTTCCTCCGCCATTTTATAATCCCACATAGCGTGAGCAGTGAGCATACATGCTATTTGGATTAAAATTTAAGTGACGTAGACGGGTATAGAGAGACACGTAATGTTCACTTTTAAAATGAAAAAAAAAAAATTAACAGCATAAAATGTTGGGACTAATGCACTGTTCAGTTTTATAAGTGAGATTTGTAGTTTAAGGGATGGTCGCCTGTGTTATAATTACTTTATCATTAGCAGTGAAATAAAGTGAAAATGAAAAAAATACTAAGTCAATCTCAACTTTAATTATGATGATGAATTTAGTTCCATTATAAAACAAATTGATAAAGTGCGAGTGAAAAGCGAGAGAAAAAAATAATAATTGCTTAACAGGCGTACACGCCTGTTAAGCAATTCATTTTTTTTATAGCATAGGAGGCAAACGAGCAGTTAGGTCACCTGATGTAAAGTGAACACCAACGCCCACAGACATCCATAACACCAGTGGTCTAACAGATGCGTTGCCGACCTTTGAGGAAAGAATAAGCTCTTTTCTTGAAGATCCCTAGGTCGTATCGGTCCGGAAATACCGAGGGGGGCAGCTGATTCCATATTGAAATGGTGCGTGGGATAAAATTTCGCTTATAGCGCACAGTAGTAGACTTCGGGGGATTTAGGTGGTGACGGTGGAATTTGGAATTTCGGCGCGAAGTCCTATAATTGGTCATTGGTAGTAGTGGTGTGGTGATGGATATGATTATAGTGTTGAAGCACCATTAAGTGATGGTGACTGTGACATTGACGGTGATGGTAACGGTAATGGTAACGGTGACGGTGACGGCGACGGTAACGGTGATGGTAACGGTGACGGTGACGGTGACGGTAGGGATGATGATATTGGTACTTAAGAACTTTGAATAGAGGAATCCTTTACAATAGTTTTATTGTATTCTTGACCAACGATCAACATTCGAATGACCTTTAAGCCTAAAAAGTTATTTATTATTTAAAAATGTCATCATCATTGGTATCAATGGGATCGAAATTAAATAAAGGAGAGATAACATTGTCGGGGAAGCCGGTATCCGGCGGTATCTATTTTCTACGTTCCCGCACAAGCATAATATTATGACACATTTATTATGATAAACTACTACGGTTGCATATAAATTCACTTGGCTCGGTGAGCAGACGTCCGTTTTGGAAGGTATTTTTTATTATCCTGTTTTCATGTTTACTCAAGTTTCCGATCGCTTTTTGTCGGTATAATTAAATTCTTTACATTATGTTTTGTAGTTTTAGTCGTTACTATATCAAAAAGTAAGTCTTCAACAATACTCATAACACTATTTTCCCATACAAGAATTAAATTAATAATTAAGAAAAAAAACTTTAATAAACCTTGTGTAGTTATTCTTATTTGCAGAAAATATTCTAAATTCAAATTAAGAAACATTTTTGTGGCCAGTATTATTAATCGAAATTTTTTTATTGTGACAGAATGTATAACCTGACTAAGTATATGTAACATCTTATGTGGATATTATACTCAACCTATATGTTAGACAATATGCCTTCTAATCTGCATGTTACACATAATTCAACCATCTCTACAGTCGTCATTAGACGTCTCAAATCTGTTAGCTTAATGACATAGTACAAGATTTAGTGAGTATATCCCTCATTAGTCGTAGACTTATGGCACAAGTGCCCTGTAGATGTGAAACGTTGAAAAGGCTGTGTACATTGAAGCGACATTTCAACCTACACGTTATTTTAGCTTAGGAGTCGTAAAATTTTATATTGAAAAGAATAAATGTTGCTGGTATTTATTGTAAAAATGGACGTTACAACACGATAAATAATACCAGTCTACAAGAACTCTCACATAGCGCTTAAATAAATAAACATCAAAATAAAAATGTTACAAATGAAATGCCTTTACCTATATTACGCTCAAATGCGAGAATCAAGTTCCAAACTTATAATTTAGTATATTTTACGTCAGCCAGTATTTTTATATGAAGCACGTTTCATATGAATATTGTATGATGACTGTATTGTACACTTGTACAGGCTACAGAAGTCTATGAATTTTTTCATGAATGTATACATAATATATTATGTATATACCTATTGTATTATTACTTATTTATATAATGTCGTCTCGAGCTATGTACCTATAGAGCAAAAATTGTGTTGGAGTGACAAAGAACACTCTAGAATCTAGATGAAGCGGCGGTGTAAGAGAGCATGCGTTGTCAGCTGGCCGATATTAGTTATTTACATTGACGTGTGTTACAATAAGTGAATGCTATATTGGCAACATGTCATCCTATTTTTGGAGGGGTTAAAAAGTGGCAGGATCATTGGGAGTGAACATTTCTAAAAAGAAACTTTGTTGAAATTTTTTTTTAAGAAAACAGGGTTTTCATTTCAAACATAGGTATTTATAGAATAGCCCACATACATACAATTGCCGGGAATATGTGCAAACTTAACCGCGGGTATGTTCGCCGCTTTATTTATTAAATTTGTTTATTAGAAGAAAGCAGATCATATCTGTAAATTTAGTCTTGAAAATTTCATTAAAACAAATAGTTCAGCAGTATACCTACTTTATCAAATATATAATTTATTATTTGTATAATAACAGAAAAATATAATGTCTTTCATGAATTTAGTATTATTAGGTAACTTTCTAATTATTATTTCAACACTTATTAACTTTTTACAATTCATGGGCTAGATAGTGAAAATGAAATATGATTTCGCCGTAACATCCTTCCGATTAAAAGTAGTTACTAAATAAAAATAAATAAATTTACCAAACGTATATCTTGGCCAGTTTATGGTAATATGGCAAAGCTTGTTCCTAATATAAAAAATATAATTTCATCAAAAAGTAAATAATCAGGCTATATTAGAATTTGATTAAAATAATGGTTTCTATCATAATGTCCTTTATAGGTCTTTAAATAAGTATTACATTCTATATTTTGAAATGGTGCTGGCCGAATTTTGCAACGTTAGCTTTATCTAAGATTACGCAAAATATAATTTGTGTGTTCTTCTTCTCTATTTAGACATTCTCCAATACCATTTTTGTTACAATATAGAGGGGAACATTATCATTATCATACAGATGTGTTGACCCTCATCCTCTGCAATGGGCTACTATTAGACAAACAACACAACAACACAATTTTATGATAACTTCTACCAGAAAGCGTACAAATTTTAGATATCTTTGATTCCGAGCTATCAAAGATAATATAAGGTTTATATAATATATAAACCTATAGACATAGTACTAGCACTTTGCTAAACGGACTTTTGTATACGTAAGAGGGTCACGTAATGAAGTTACGTATACAGAAAATGTACTTGAAATATCAACACGAAATAACGTAGCTTGTTTTTAAAAATCAAAGAAAATAATTTAAATTAAGCAAGATAATATAACGACGATGTCGTTGTCTATATCTTATTGTCTATATCGTCGTTACATTATCTTGCTTAATTTAAATTATTTTCTTTGATTTTTTAAAAACAAGCTACGTTATTTCGTGTTGATATTTCAAGTACATTTTCTGTATACGTAACTTCATTACGTGACCCTCTTACGTATACAAATGTCTGTATAGCGAAGTGCTCCACGAATAGCTCCATTTACAGCTGAAATGAAATAACGGAAATAACCCTACGGTACTAAAGACCGCGAGAATAAAATCTGTATATAAATGTTGTTACTCAATTCCCTAGTGCTACCAAATGAATTTTTCTCGACGAGCCATTTCGTTTTCATTTGAGATTATTTAGTTTTATTCAAGAGCTAAACTATGTCATTACAGTAGTGTAGGTACCTGGCTTATGACTTAAGAGCGTTTACGCCTTCCAACGCAATTTGCCTTGAAAACAGTACTTTTCAAACACCTTAAAATCATGAACCACTTATCTTACATTATATGTTACATACTTATAATTGTAGGACATTTTATTGTCTAAATAGTTAGTAGAAAAAATATTTCAATTACATAATTTAGTATGTACGCATTCTATCATGATTACTTATTAGAGGTTTGTTAATTTCCCTTTTAGCGTCAGTTTCGAAGCTCAAAATATCACAAAAGTACTGAAATATATTATTAACAAAAATAAGAACCACTTGATAAGATCCTTGAGAAAATAGTTATTAGAAAAAAAAATTGGTTTTGGTATCTTATCTATGAGAAATTAAAATTCAAAAAATGTGAAATTTTTAAAATTTTATACGTATTTTTCGACGATATACCTTATTTAATTTAATATAATAATAGCTTACCAATAAACTAGAGCATATTCTTTACAATAATTCATTTAAAGTTTTGATTATTGTATAGTAATTATTTTTCTGTAAATTTTTTAAAACGTCTCTAAAACACTGGACGTAAACGAAATCAATTTATTACGTGGATCATAGTAGGTTAATTTGACTATAGAATATACTAGCATTATATATATGCTACTCACACGGCGATCCGTATGTGTGGGTTCGAATTACCCATGAATTACATAAAACCACGTGCGCAAGGCGTAAACGCTCTTAAGTATAAACACTACTAAACTTTTGTTTCTTTAATATTTCAGGGAGCCATAGCTGCTCAAAAAAAATATTGCTGGTAAATATTTTTGACCTACCAACATTAGCAATTATATTCTCTTACCAGCAGAATTCGAATTCCGATTTCTGCTACGGCGGCCATCTATATAGACGAGCCATCTGCGCAGGACATAATATTATAGTGCACAAGTGTAGACTAAAACAAGTGCACTCTCTATTCCCTCATTCTCAAATTCCGATGGGAAAACAGTTCGACAAGACCGGAGTGAAATCGAGCTCATGACTTCACGTACTCTACGAGACATGGAGGTGTAACATCGTCAACTTTCTTACTATATCCAATATAAATAATAATAAATATAATAAAAATCCAATACAAATTTTTGCTGTGACCCCGAACCTCTGATCTTTGGTTGAAAGAGTTTGTATAAAGTACCTTTAACGTTGTTTCAAAAATAGTGATACTATTTCATTTATTCAACAAGCAAGTTAAGTGCAGAAGTAACTTATATTATGTTATTAGAATTATAATATAATTTTTGTTTTTGAAAATATGATTTACCTAATTATAAAGATTGTATTTGGAAAATAAAAAAAAAACTTAATAAATAGTATAAATGTTATATAGTTTTCAAAACTATTAATATATTATGTGTAACGTGTTCTTTGTAAAGTAACCGAAACCATATAAAAATAAGGACATGTCTGTTATACAGATGAGTCCATACAACAAATGTAATTTGAGCTGTAACAAAACGGGAGGCTTTGAATATTAATTTAGCTTTTACGGCGGAGCGGAAAGCGTAAAGGTTGTGTCACCGTTTGATGTATTTTATAGCCTTCTTCTATTGAAGAACAAATAAAATATATTATTTATTGCAATGTGAATGTGAATAATCGATAAAGAACATACAGCTAACTTATCAACTCCCTTTTTATACCATTTTTGCATTTTGCTACCTATTTAGTTTATTTCAACACACAAATAAATCTTATACGCGTATTTTTATAACGCAGGGTATTTAATTTTAGAGTAATGCACCGGGAAATCTGGGTATGATTTCTTGATGCCCAAGGACTCACATAGATAAATATAAATTATTCATACCCTGCAGGTGCCATCAGTCGTTTATAGGGAGGTGTAATGATTTATGTTGTCGAAATTCAATATAAACAATACAAATTAGCTGCTATGACGTCATCCAAGGTAAATTTTAAAATTTCATACATCTCGACAACAATGTACCTACCAAAATACCTATCGGGTCTAAAAGTATACTGTACTTCCCATGGTCTTAAACTATCTCCATACCAAATTTGAAATCGGTTGAGTGGTTTAAACGGGAAAGCGTAACAGACAGATAGACTGACAGAGTTACTTTCCAATTTATAATATTAGTATGGGTTGTATAAAACAATACATTAAACTCTTTATACACATCACTTTTTGTACTTAATAATACTGTTACATACACATGCCAAGTGGAAGTAGAACAAGTCTGACAGATCAGGGTTGACAGCTGATGCCTAAGTTAGTGCATCTTTACTGGTAATCCGCAGCTCCTAAACGCACGGTGATACATGCTTGTGGCTGTCACTAAGACATGGTCGTGATGTCAGACATCCTTCTCTCTCTTGTCATCCGTACCTAACCATAGACATCATCTATGGTATGAATACTCAGTGTCTGGTCTATGACTAAACATAGACAACCAATATACTAAACAAATACTTAATAAAAATAGTAAGAACAGGAGAGGATATTATAGTAAAAATCAGTTGCATTTCGTCCATCTTTTATTGACGCAAGTTTGTCAGTAGTCAATAGTCCATGGGACTATTCTGTTTCGGTTACTTGTTTGATTTTTAAAGAAAAGGGGGACCAATGCTTTATAAAAATTCATATAAAATTTTAAGATCAGTTAATTTAAAATAACTGATAGTTATGTATAGTGTACCTATATATTATATTTACTATTTCACTGCTGAATAAAGTTATTTCCCAAAGTGCCACTCCGAATTGAGCCTCTAGATTTGAGTAACTACCTTGTTTTGAGTACTCACAGGGGAAAACCCTCTACTAACGTTACCAAAAATATTATAACAGTATCTAAATCATATACCTATTGAACCTTTACTAAACATGATGTTATAATATTTCATGTTTTAGATTGTTTGCTTAAGCGATTTGTATATTACATTTAATGTTTTGTTGATAATATGATTATTGATTAAGTATTTTAGGTACCTTTTAGTAATTTTAAATTATCAAGTTATAAAAAGTATTAAAAATGAATTTAAATCAAGAAACAAAATGTCAATTTCAATTTTACATTTTCTAACTGAAAATGTGAAATTTAAATCGACATTTTGTCTATCTTTTTAGTAGCCGTTCAATGTAAATTTCTAATTAAAAATGAAATGTAAACGTTTTAGTCAAAATAGAATTATAAAAAAATTCTTTATTAGCGTCAAAAATTACAGCTAAATTTATAAATAGGTAATGTAAGATTGACTACAAGTAGTTTAAATTTAAGGGCGGAGAAATCCAATTCTGAAAAGAGTTTTTAGAATTAGTTCTTTCTGAATCAGGGACTAAGAATGACTTGTCACAAGAATTTTCAACTCATAACATGGATAAAAATACATGACACTATAAAATTGTAGCAATTTAAGAAAGTACGTTTAAAGAAAATATATTTAAAAATTAGGATATTCTATTTGAATTCCTTTAAAGTAATTATCCATTCGCCGAGTAGTTCCACTGGAGTTGAATCAAGCCGCACCAGAAAATGTCATGCCCATCCCAAAAGGGACGCTTAAACACTAAATGTAAAAAGCTTTTAAAGTAAATTGCCTCTTTTATTTACATTCAAATACTTTACCAAATGGTGACTTAGAATATACAAACAAGCTGACTTTCCTCGGTTAAAATGTTATTTTGACTAATGTTTATTTATTTTAATGGTGAATCTGTGCAGAAAATATCATATAAATTATTTAATTAATTGTTATCAAAATGAAATAAATGGGTATAAAATCAAGTTTAATATTTTTTTATAAATTTTTATTCCAGGCATTCGGCGTCTGCAGACGCCCTCATTCGTCGGGTTTAGTTGATACTATATAGACTAGATCAACAAGTGGCAACCACATTGGGCCACAGATCTAAATTCTTAGAGGGAGGTGTTATAATTTGTATGTTCTTTGTTATAATGGTATGCATTTGCAAAAGTATAAAGAACTTGCAGTTTCAATTTCAAATGAAAGATATAACGTTTAACGAAAATAAAAAAATACTTAGAAATAAAAAACTTGCTAACTTACAAATTGTTAGAGGTACCTACTTTTAAGCATTCTAAACTGGGCCACTTATTTATAAAAAAAAACGGCCAAGTGCGAGTCCGACTCGCACACCGAGGGTTCCGTATGAATGGGAAGAACAATCCAAACGTAATGCATGGTTTTCAAGACCTTTTTCTCTAAAACGCGTGAAGGGATTAAGCTGAATTTTTTGTCAAATACGAAGGTCAGTTACGTCTTGACGCCTTGAAAAAATCACACTTCTAAGTTAACGAAATAAAAAGATGTAGCCAATTATGCACAAATTGTGTATGACAACGTACTTTGTCGAAAACCTAAAATTATCGGGTACTTTCCGTTGACCTGGAGTTGTAAAATTTGGCAAGAAGTAAGAACTTAGAGCACATATTATATAGGAATAAATCTGAAAACTAGTAAATTATATGTAGATCATTGGAAAAATCATTATCAACTTATAACTAATTCGCCGCGCGCTAAATGTGTGCCGCAACCGCCTAATTTAGGCTATTATATATGTGCTATAAGTTCTCTGATTTTTTCAAGGCATCAAGACGTAACTGACCTCCGTATTTGACAAAAAATTCAGCTTAATCCCTTTACGTGTTTTAGAGAAACAGGTCTTGACACACGTACAGACAGACGGACAACAAATTGATCCCATAGGGGTTCCGTTTTTTCTCTTTGAGATACGGAACCCTAAAAACCACAATCAAGCTAAATTTACGTTACAGCAAATCTTTTTAGGGTTCCATAGCAAAATGGTAAAAAAACGGAACCCTTATAGATTCGTCATGTCTGTCTGTCCATCCGTCCGTATCCGGCCGTCTATTAGGCGGTTGCGGCACGAATTTTTCAGGCGAATTAGTTATAAGTTGATAATGATTTTTCCAATGATCTATATATAATTTACTAGTTTTCAGATTTATTCCTATATATGTGCTATAAGTTCTTACTTCTTGCCAAATTTTACAACTCC
>LUGF01031301.1:237773-247990 GCA_001625245.1 Calycopis cecrops
TATACTAAACAAATACTTAATAAAAATAGTAAGAACAGGAGAGGAAATTATAGTAAAAATCAGTTGCATTTCGTCCATCTTTTATTGACGCAAGTTTGTCAGTAGTCAATAGTCCATGGGACTATTCTGTTTCGGTTACTTGTTTGATTTTTTAAGCAAAGGGGGACCAATGCTTTATAAAAATTCATATAAAATTTTAAGATCGGTTAATTTAAAATAACTGATAGTTATGTATAGTGTACCTATATATTATACTAAATATATTACTATTTCACTGCTGAATAAAGTTATTTCCCAAAGTGCCACTCCGAATTGAGCCTCTAGATTTGAGTGACTATCTTGTTTTGAGTACTCACAGGGGAAAACCCTCTACTAACGTTACCAAAAATATTATGACAGTATCTAAATCATATACCTATTGAACCTTTACTAAACATGATGTTATAATATTTCATGTTTTAGATTGTTTCCTTAAGCGATTTGTAAATTATATTTAATGTTTTGTTGATAATATGATTAAGTATTTTAGGTACCTTTTAGTAATTTTAAAATATCAAGTTATAAAAAGTATTAAAAATGAATTTAAATCAAGAAACAAAATGCCAATTTCAATTTTACATTTTCTAACTGAAAATGTAAAATTTAAATCGACATTTTGTCTATCTTTTTAGTAGCCGTTCAATGTAAATTCCTAATTAAAAATGAAATGTAAATGTTTTAGTCAAAATAGAATTATAAAAAAATTCTTTATTAGCGTCAAAAATTACAGCTAAATTTATAAATAGGTAATGTAAGATTGACTACAAGTAGTTTAAATTTAAGGGCGGAGAAATCCAATTCTGAAATGAGTTTTTAGAATTAGTTCTTTCTGAATCAGGGACTAAGAATGACTTGTCACAAGAATTTTCAACTCATAACATGGATAAAAATACATGACATTACAAAATTGTAACAATTTAAGAAAGTACGTTTAAAGAAAATATATTTAAAAATTAGGATATTCTATTTGAATTCCTTTAAAGTAATTAACCATTCGCCGAGTAGTTTCACTGGAGTTGAATCAAGCCGCACCAGAAAATGTCATGCCCATCCCAAAAGGGACGCTTAAACACTAAATGTAAAAGCTTTTAAAGTAAATTGCCTCTTTTATTTACATTCAAATACTTTACCAAATGATGACTTAGAATATACAAACAAGCTGACTTTCCTCGGTTAAAATATTATTTTGACTAATGTTTATTTATTTTAATGGTGAATCTGTGCAGAAAATATCATATAAATTATTTAATTAATTGATATCAAAATGAAATAAATGGGTATAAAATCAAGTTTAATATTTTTTTATAGATTTTTATTCCAGGCATTCGGCGTCTGCAGACGCCCTCCTTCGTCGAGTTTAGTTCACACAGATCTAAATTCTTAGAGGGAGGTGTTATAATTTGTATGTTCTTTGTTATAATGGTATGCATTTGCAAAAGTATATATAACTTGCAGTTTCAATTTCAAATGAAAGATATAACGTTTAACGAAAATAAAAAAATACTTAGAAATAAAAAACTTGCTAACTTACAAATTGTTAGAGGTACCTACTTTTAAGCATTCTAAACTGGGCCACTTATTTATAAAAAAAACCGGCCAAGTGCGAGTCCGACTCGCACACCGAGGGTTCCGTATGAATGGGAAGAACAATCCAAACGTAATGCATGGTTTTCAAGACCCTTTTCTCTAAAACGCGTGAAGGGATTAAGCTGAAATTTTTGTCAAATACGAAGGTCAGTTACGTCTTGATGCCTTGAAAAAATCACACTTCTAAGTTAACGAAATAAAAAGTTGTAGCCAATTATGCACAAATTGTGTATGACAACGTACTTTGTCAAAAACCTAAAATTATCGGGTACTTCCCGTTGACCTGGAGTTGTAAAATTTGGCAAGAAGTCGGGTTTTTGTTTTTTAATAATTATTATTTTATTGTTTTCAAGTTTAAATGATTTTATGGCTATGTCGTCGCCCTGAATATTGAATGAATGAAATAAATATAATTTCGCAGTCAGTCAAACTTTAAAGACTGCTTGCTGGTGAGAGTTTAGATGACTGCAACATACCAATAATCATATAAATATAAGAGGTGTTAAACGTGTTACTGGAGTATATTAATGTAAGCTTAGTAAGTTGCTTGGAGCCTTCAAATGTCATCTTTGATCTTATCAAAACAATAACTATGCCCATGACCGAATCGGAAACCAGAATTGTTCGTAAAAAAATTTAAGCTGATGGTGGACTAATCGTTCCAGGGCATTTGAACTAAGGTTGTGGTAGTTTGTAACTTATTTTATGTTTACTAGATTTGGATAAAGGTCATCCAGGTTATTCAGCTAATAATCTGGATGACCGTTTTACAATTAATTTAAAACAAGCTGACCCGGCGAACTTTGTATCGCCTAACAATCGATTCTCCTTTTTTTTTAATACTTTTTTATTCGAATCCGTCCAATAGTTTCGTAGATTAGCCTGGACAAACAGACAGACAAAAAAAGTGTTTAGATCACACAACTGAAGTAAAACTTAATTATTGATTTTCATTACCGTAGTTACAATGATATAACATGTCATCATATGATATTTATTTTTTAAATACAAAAAAGTTTCACTTAAATCGAATTAGAATGACAACTTCCATTGGCCTCGCCCGGTGTGTGATTTTTGTAACGCTCTCGCCATCTTACTTTCCATGTCAAGCGCACGTATAAAAGTTTTACTTCAAAAAAGAAAAAAACACATTGAAAATGTTCTAATACTATTATTATATATTACATTATACATTATATACTATATTAACGATTACTTTTTCGTAAATATATTGAAAGAGCTTCCGCCCGCGGCATCGCCTGCGTGGATTTCGGACTTCAAAAACCGGCCAAGTGCGAGTCGGACTCGCGCACGTAGGGTTCCGTACCATTATCTACGAGAAAATCACGTTTATTGTATTGGGGGCCCCCTTAAATATTCATATTATTTAATTTTTTAGTATTTGTTATTATAGCGGCAACAGAAATACACCATCTGTGAAAATTTCAACTGTCTAACTATCATAGTTCATGAGATACAGCCTGGTGACAGACGGACGGACGGACCAACGGACATCGGAGCCTTAGTAATAGGGTCCCGTTTTTACCCTTTGGGTACGGAACCCTAAAAATGGTGTTGTTATTATTATACATAATCTAATATTATACTGAAATTTATTAAATTATATTAAATATATACGTATTGTATGAAACAATAAATCGCTTTGAGAATCGAATTTGGCGCCGCGCATTTTAGGCGCTTTATCAATCTTATCGTGATAATAAGTTTTAATTTATTCGTCTCTCATACAGATGACGCTGCACTGGGCCTTCAGCCTGCTAGCGTAAAATCGATCTAAAAAAAAAAAAACTATTCGTCCAAATTACTTAGTGTAAAAGACAAAGTTTATCTACATTCAATACGTAAAGTGACAGAAGTATCAATTTTCATAAGAGTTCGATAAATATTCTAAAATGTGCATCGTTAAAAAATTTTCCAATTTAATTGAATGTTTGGTTCACTATTTTGGCCATAGTGACTTACACATAAAAGATAGATATATGCTGTCGCGGACTTTTATTTAGAACTATTTAAGATAATTAATCCTACAGTAATTAATTATCTTTGTGTAACTCCAACGATTAGGGCAGCGCACGCCAATATTTCTCTCAGAGGGCAGATTTTTTTCCGACTTACTTGACAGTTATCGTTATATTATAACCAAATTATAAAAAATCCCTATAAATTTTAACTTATTATGTTATTCTGATATGAGAGCTATATTACTGTACAGTTTCATGAAAATCCGTTCAGTAGTTTTTGTGTGAAAGAGTAACAAACACACTCACAAACTTTCGCCTTTATAATATTAGTAGGATGTACAGACACAAGAATTTTATTGTTATTATAGATTTGCAGTTAGGAATAGAAAAGGTAAAAATATAATGTTTCCTTAGTGAGTAGACAGTGATCCATAGGAAGTAAGGAGAAGCGAGTAATCGTAACAATCTGTGGGCGACAGTATCCGCTAGTAAAAGCTCCGACTGCCCGTTTGCCGTATACTATCATCATCATCATCATCAGCTGGGAAACGTCCGATGCTGGACATAAGCCTCCCCCAGAGCCAAATATTATAAAAAAGATAAATTCTAAATAGGAATGACCCATTTAAAATTCAAAACATGTCAACTCCTATGTCAACTAGATTTTTACACTCGCATATAAAACGGCGCTATTTCACTGCGGGCTTTTAAATTGACATGTTTCCGTCTCGTGCGTTGCCAAACATTAATTTTCTACAACGTTTTATTTATTTAGCATTTTAGTTGCTTGTTATGTTATACTCTTTTTTATGGTATGGGGAGGAATAAATGAACAGTCAGTGCCTACCGACGCCCATAGACATCCGCATAGAGGCTATACAGACGCGCTGCCCTCCATTCTCCTCCCACCTCCATGGGCCACCTGCTACTTATACAGCGACAGCACAGCTGTCACTTTACACCGGTCTCGTGTAAGCGAGAGGTACCTCCCCGGTCGTGCCGACCCCATTCTGCTAATAGCAATCACACAGTGTCGCACTACATCTTACTTAAACATATTAATATTAAATATCAATTACAACCGTCAACAAACTGAGCAAACTGCCTAAAATCTGACCCACATTTTGAATTATCACAAACTTATACTCGACTATAACACCATTAACCCTTTTCATCACAAATCAAGATTGATATATTATTAAGAAGCTGCTATGCCTCTCGGAGATCGAGGCCATAGCACGCCTATGGGAGAGGCCTATGTCTAACAGTGGAATGCAATAGGATGATGATGATGATGATGATAATGCTGCTTATCATACGAATCCCGCAGGATGAGGAAAGTACTTCGCGTTTCATGTGGTTTGTAAGAGTCCGGTCGCCCATTTTAGATCAGAAAAACATCAAATCGGCACAATGATTATGCGGATGTGCCTGGGCATTGGTAGTCATTAAAAAACTCCGTCTGTTTGTTTGCCCCTTAATACTGTTAAAAAAGCCAGTTTATCATGTCTGATACTATAAACTTGTTTGTTCTGTCATTTGCTGTCCTAACGTTAACGTAAAAAACTTTTAACGTCATATAGAACGAAGTCATTTAATGTTATTATTTTCTATACACATAGCTCCAAGTAATTGAATATTGCAGTGCACACAACCTTTCTAGACAAGAACAATACTAAAAGCGCTGGCACTAATTACAGGACACTATACTACGCTAGGCTTTAAAACATGCATTTACAATTAATTGAAGTGTTTGCGTTGGACTTCTATACTAAGATCGAACGCCACCATACATATATAATTAAGTAAATGACAAGATCGTCTTGTGTCAGTGCTAATCTACAATATGACCGATTTTTATAAAATTTCGTAAAAATGATTACCATCCCAAACTTTGCCTCATTCAAAATATAAGATACGTTATATATTAAAGAATATGATATTTTTATAGCCACAGCAACGCAAGGACCGGTCAGCTAGAAATATAATATGACACAATGATTGCCCTAATGCAGACAGATCGGAGATATCTCAGCATTTGCGACTCATGTCATCCGCGTGGTTTTAGTGGGTGTTCTGCAGCTGAGAGTTTCATACAGTCGTAGGTTGCCGCAAAGGACCAATAGCAGTGCATTTTCCAAGTAGTATAACCAAAGCCCAGTAAAAATCAAATTTTTACTAATTTGAACTTCGAATCTCTCAAAAAACTCTTGATAGAACTTCAACCCTAAGTAACGTAGTAATGAAACCCTAAACCTCAGGATCTTCTTTTTTAGTAATAAGATAATTGCATGACAAATCGACCACATAATCAATGTATTGTTAGTAAATATAATATGTATAAATAGTTATATTCAGATTTTTCTATGTGGACTATTACAAAGTCCATTTTCCCAGTTTATCCTTATAATATCAGAAAATACGCTATTTACAGTGGAGCTTAATATTTCCCTGATGGTTTTCTATTATCGTCAGTTGTCCTTTACTGTATACACCATCGGAGCCTTAAAAGCTATCAGTTTTATGTTTTTGTATCATAAACTTTGAACCTTATAGGAATTCCATTACATAAAAGAAACATTGTAGGTTGTTTGAAGCAAAGTTATTTATACAAAAACGTTTTTTATTTTAAAATTTATCTGGCAATTTATAAGAACGAAGACATTTAGATTTATTTTAGATCTTGCAATGGCAGATGAAATTATTATGTGTTATTCGATTATTTCAAATCTTTTTCAAGGTTCAGTACCCGGTTATTATTATTCACAGTACAAACTAGTCACTAGTTGGAAATGATTTGAATAAGCACAGTCCCTGTTAGTCGGTCTTGATGGTAAGTCGTCTACCGTCTAGTTTATTACACCTACTCAAGACTCGTTCCTCTTAATGTTGTACTTATCATACTGGCTATTATACCACCATATTAACTAACAATACAACTTAGACTAACAACATCTCAATTGAAATATCCTTGCCACTAAAATATGTATTGTATGCATATAATATATATTCACAGACTACCCATTTAAAATATTTTAGTTTATCGTCATGTCGGATATTATCTGTAGGTACCTATCTAAAGTAACCGATTATGGTTGCCTATGCTAACAATAGGTTGGTGTTGGTTAATGATCATACTAAAATGTGATGGGCATTATGTTATGAAAGGCTACGTTCGTTAGGCGTATGGAAGCGCGCAAAGTTCGACCATTGTCATTATAAATCCACCGCACGTATAATAAACGTAAAATACAAGTATTTAAGCATTCAGTCGTTAGTAAACAGTAGATGTAGAATAACACGACTTCCCTGAAAGGGAATTAGTTGTACGTGTGTAGCTTTTAATTTATTATAAAGTATTTTTAAAGATTATTTATTGCTTATGGATTAAAACGACAGACTTTCGCATTGTAGACATTCCATGGCCTAAAATAATGCTGATGTATACATCATTCAACTGGAGTTTGCTCTTCGTGAACCATTTTTTTTTCTGACGGAGGGGTATACATTAACGTATGATACCTAGAAGCACGGGTGGCTTATGATGACCTATGTCGGACTCGACACTTGGGAGTGCAATACCGCCAAACCCTTGCCATCAGCCGCTATATTATTAGCCGCTATATTAGAGGGTTCCGGATCTACTCCCTTCAGCGTATACGTACTAACGTATAGAATATTTATTAAATAATATATTCTTATGATAATGATAACCAAGATAAAAAGACATTAATTTGTTGTAAAATGTTTTCATCATTTAGTTTCAAATCTTTAAAGTTTGAAAGAGAGCTTTGTTGTTATCGCTTGAAACACACTTCTCTCCTCAATTTCTCTCCATTCTAGTTTTCTGCAATAGAATTTCATTTATTCATTGAAAGCTTGTGCTTGATAGTTAAAACTTTTTTAACGTCGTCAGGCAAGGAAAATCGATTTGCGTTCACGTCTGCTAATATGCCGTACTTAGATATCAAAGATAGTTTTAAGCTTTTTTATTTGATGTACCTCACATCAAGAAAAAGAGAATTTGTTGAATGACTTTACATAATTCATTATTTAATTATTTTATACAAAAATAAATATGAATTTAATATTATTTTTTTCATCTTACGTACCTGCGTAACAAATCCGTGAACAGTTGTCATTATAAACTTAAAAATATACAAAAACCACTATAATAGACATTTTAAGTTTAGACATTAAAATGATTTAACGGATTTTATTCCTGAATGTAATAAAATCCGTTAAATCATAAATCATAATAATAAAAAATTATAGTTTAAAAACACATCGTTTTATAAATTTTAAATAATTGGGATTTCTGATACCTTCTCTAATAAAACAATTTTATTGAACCGATAGTTTGTGGATTCATTTAATTTGTCTTGAAAAGGATTTTAGACAAAGGTGAAAAAAAGACATATTTTATGCTTATTAAATTTGTCTGGATAAGGACTCTCTACAGACTTTCTAGATAAAAGTGTTTGTAGATAAAAATATATTATTTTAATATCAATGATTTCAATAAATATCAAATCCGTAACCTACTCCAATTGAAAAATACATATCAAAATTCAAATAGTTATCAAAAACACAAATTTTTTCCAAAATCGTTTATGGAATATCTTTTTCTAAATACCATAATAATTAGTATTTTAAAAGCATGGATTAAGGATTTGTGACTTTGAATCAACATTTGAAAAGAATATTCTTTCTTTATGACTTAAAAAGTTAAATAAATATATTTTTACTCCCTTTTATATTTTTTGAGATAAGTCAAACTATAAAAAATGTATTATAGTTAATAGGGCTTCGGATCTTGCTCACGTAAAATTTTGGTCTAGCGCCGCTTCTGACAGCCAGTAAACACGGGTGAACAAGAGAAAAATCAAATTATATTTGAAATGCGTAATTTTCTCATTTTCCTAATTTAGAACATAAATTTGATAAGCATAATATATTGTATATTGCATAACCACGAGACTTATTTATTTGGTATTAAGGTGATAATTTGAAGACGATGTCCGATACATGAACCATGAGCCTTTTTGTATCATTTTCCAAAAAAAATATACTACTTCTTGGTGTTCTACTAGTCTACAATTTATTATTTTCTGCCAATAAGTATTTTACTCATTTTATTTTCAAATATTTTAGAAAAGATGGGTAAAATTTTGTCCCCGAAGTTTGATAGCAATACTTTAAAACTGAAACTCATTTTAATTTATGAATTTCATATTCGTTTAATACGTATTTCAGATGAAGAGCTTTAAGACCTATTTTTTCAGCATAAGTAAATCTTAGTCTCGCTGAACTAAAAGTAGCTAGGCTAGACTGCTATAATATCATTATGTCTGTGAATGAATCTGAAACTGAATAAAAGTAATTTTTTTTATAAAAGACAGCAACGGAAATATTTCATAAATACGAGCTTCATAAAACTGTATATTTTGTATGGTTCTCCTTAAATTCTCACCGAATAGGTAAATTACACACTAAAAGATAAGTTAAAGAAGAAATATAATAATTAATTAATTTTTTACTAGAAATTTATCAAAACAAGAATACTTAACTGTCTTCGATAAAGTTATATTATCTGAAAAGGCAGAAATCTAATTACTTATTTAGAAAGAGTGTAGCAGCGGTAGCTACGTTAAGTAAGAGTGGTGGCTTAGTTAACAAAAAAGCAACATGTTTTTAATATTAAGGAGTATGATAAAAGCTAGGATTATCATCCCCACCTAAAATACTGCCACCTTGTCGTGGTGGCGTACATGCTTCTATGATCCCCAAGGCTATGCCAGTGAGGGCTACCCATACCGAACAGACTTGAGGGGAGCGGCCAGATTAAGAGCAGCTCAGCTGGAGAGTCCTAAACTCGGCCCTCTAAATCAGCAAATGGCGGCGTCGATTAGTACGACTGGCGTGGCGTGCTCCTTTGGAATATTGGGGCCAGGGGTCGGGATGGGAACTTGACCCTATTGTACTGTTCTGACGACGTAGAAAGGACTGTTTATAGGTAGCCGAGCAGCCTGTCGCTGGAATGATCCTGTTGCTTGCAGATCCCTCCAATATAGCGGCTGAAGGTACCCACAGGATTTAAGTCGTTATTAACCACCGGCTCCTAGGTATCATACGTAAATGTGTTCCTCTGCATAAATCAAGATAACGATAATTAGAAAACCCATAAGATGAATTGGTGAAAAATTAATATATATAAAACCACAATGTCCTTAAAACCCAAGCAAACTTACTGGCCTTTAATACGCAGAGTGCGTATTTTAAGCAGGCCTAATTCAAATACTTCACAAATTCATCATTCATCCAAACAGATGTCGAGATTCTTGCGTGGGGTAAATGAAATAAACTCTTGAAAAGTCCTTTGGAATATATTTCAATACATAATCGAGTAGACTTTGCTAAAGTAAAAGGAAAATATATTAGCTTTCATTTTAATAATATTTATCACAAAGGGACACACAAGAAACAGCTGACCAAGTCCCAGACATGTTCTGGCTGATGCCGACGACATTATCACTACAACTGTTACACGAGTCATCGAGACACGTAAACAAAGACAGACATACACCCGCGATGCAGGTACTCTACACC
>LUGF01031301.1:272297-294721 GCA_001625245.1 Calycopis cecrops
CACACAGGAACATTTTTTCGGGATTACAGCTATCCTATGTGTTAATCCCAGTTACCCTCTATGTGTGTGCCAAATTTCATGAAAATCAGTTCAGCAGTTTTTGCGTGAAGAAGTAACGAACAAACAAACAAACAAACAAACAGACAAACTTTCACATTTATAATATTAATAAGATTAAATAAGTATTTTTTTTAATAAAAATCATTTTATTTTTCCATACCACATAAAACTCATTTAACTTATAACTTTGTTCCTTATTATTTTAAAAGTATTGATATAATTATTTTTTATTTATTTAATGTGCCCACTGATATTCTGATTATCATATAAATTTTCCTACAGCAGGGCTTCTGCTAGAAATTGTAAATTTACAGTTTACATTTACAAAGTCTAGCCTCTTATGGCTAAAAGGTTATTAAAATGCTATAAAAATTCACAGCGAACAATGAAAATACTCTAAGTGGAATAACTATGGCAAACTTCTTCGATTTCTGCAAAACTAATAAAATTAATATTCGAAGCAGCGATAGAATTTATTGAAGTTCCTGTATTCAGTATTTTAATACGGGTAAATTTACAACCTTACCTGCATAGTAGTGTCGTTTAGTGATGTGATTTAGTTTAGTTGAGTTTGAATAAAAATGTCTTTAAATGTTTCGATCGATTTGCTTTCATATGAACATTTATTTCGCAGGAACGAGGGCAAAACATTTTCTATTTTTTTATTATATATTATTTATATTTCTATTTCACTTAAAATTATTTAAATTTTTTGATACAATTTTACTGGATTCCTTTTAATAATTAAATACATTTAATAATTTAATTTATTTTTTCTTAATCATCATCTACAATAGCCAGAATACGTACATTGCGGCTGGAGACAGACCTGACACAGAGAGTGCCACAGGTCTCAGTCACGGTGCATCCAGCGACTCCCAGCAACTTAAGTTATCAGTGCACCGGAACGAAGAAACACTACGCTGTCCGTCGCGGGACCGCCACTCGAGGACCTTTCTTCGACAGCGTTAGTCGGATCTGTAAATAAAGCGGTCCGTTTTTGTTGACACTGGAAAGTACATCTACATATATTTGTATAGTTCCGACGTAGTAGGGACCGCTCAGAATACGCCCAATGAGGAGAAGCCTGTTTACCAAGGCCAGTCTGTTACTGGAGAGATCGTGTTGCCTACAAATCCTGGACCCTTCTATTAGAGCGGCTGACGGCACCCGCAGAGGTTTAGTCGCACCGCGAGTGTCAAGTTCGACATAGGTCTAGGGGTCACCCGGGCTGATAGTAATAATAAAAATGTCAAGCATCAACAATTCGCCTAGTATCGTAATAAAATATATTATAATATAGCTAGAATATACGTTACAAACGTTGCTTACGATCTTATTTAATGTGACTACTAATCCTGTTATCTTTCTTATTTTTCAATGTATGTTTTAAAACACTAATTGTTAACAAAAAAACATGTCAACGTTAAAATCTTTTTTTTTTCGTAGAATGTGTAATACCAACTTTATATTGCATGTATTTACTTGCACTTAATTTCTATTGTAATAAAAAAAATCAAGGTTGATTTTTGAAACATTCTTGAAAAGGGATAAAGTTTTTTATCACTTTAGCTCCTTTCTCCATCGTGTTTAAAAAGTAACTTTAGATGATAGACTATGATCCTGATTGATCTATCACTCATTATTTATCATTATAATACCCCCGTATTATTTAAATTTTAAATTCTATACTTGAGCATAGCCAACACGATTATTTATATAAAAATGCCTTAGTTCAATCGAATCTAGCCAGTCTTGCCGGTTCGATTTGGCTGAAATAGTTAAATTCATCTCTCATCCTATTAATTGGCTTCATACATTCCTCGGAAATGTAAATAAAACGTAATCAAATTATTTCAACTAAAAATAAATAAAAATTCTTCATGCCTGACGTAAAAAGATTTATTGCGAACGGTAAAGTTAAAGCTGCCATTTGCTAGAATTTATTACTCAATTTACAATTTCCACTATATTTTCCTTTTAAGACGAGGGAAATTGTTTTATGCATGTTGAGTTACATACCAAATTGTTACATTAAACATAAAGCATCTACAGTTTTATTGTTATGTAGCTGTTTTATATAATGTACTTACATCAAAATTTAGCAAAATCGATTTATCGATTGTATTTACTTTGATAGAATTATTAAAAGTTAATTATTTAACTTTGATAGAAGTAGCATAAATAGCTAAGGTGCTTATACTTAACGAGCTATCAATATAGTTTTAACAGTAAGTTTATTGTGAGAGTGAGTAAATAAAGAAATACTTCAAAAATAGATATACATTTTTCACGCAGCCGTATATTGTGCTTCTCTTTTATTTTATACTATTTATTAATTTAATATTAGACTGATAACATTCTAATTAATTATAATTTAAAATGTTCTAGAAGTATAATGTCATGAAATAGAGTTCAATAAAATTGAAATTTCGTATAAAACAATGACACAACTTTATCACATCCCAGGCAAACTTAAAATCAGCGGCACAGTGTTGCTTAGTAAATTTTTAGTCTTAGTGTATTTATTTTTTGTGTTTTATGATTTCTCGATAGTGAAAAGGAAATAGAATTTCGACGTAAATTTTTTGTCTGTAAATCTATAAATTTGTCAGTATGTCTGTAAATTTATAGTAAATTTTTAGTCTTAGTGTATTGATTTTTTGTGTTTTATGATTTCTCGATAGTGAAAAGGAAATAGGATTTCGACGTAAATTTTTTGTCTGTAAATCTATAAATTTGTCAGTATGTCTGTAAATTTAACCATATAAACAAAACACTGAGTGAACTCCCTAAAAAGGGCAATATTTCTAGACAGAGAACTATTATCTTAGATAAAACATCATAATGTTATGTAGTCTGCAAACCAACTTCAATTACTTTTAAGACGGATTTCCTTAAATCAGCTAGCAGATATGGATCTTTCTAGATTGCGCTCGTAACTCGCACCTACAGCTGTAATATGTTGCGTACAAACAATTTGCGCTTAATAACTGTATTTGCTAACAAATGCCGACCGATTCAATTCTGTTGCCATAACGTGAATATTACATGTTTGTGTGTCTGTTTATGTAGCTACGCAAGTATTACAAAAGAAATAGCCTTTAAGGTAAAGGTATATCAGGGTGATTGTGTGATAGTTCCATTTGTCTAAGTCAGCCGTCTCGTAGGCTCATTAATATGGCGCGGAGACAATTAGTGTTCGCGAATGTATTTATTATAAGTCGTTTATGAAATAAATTTGTAGCCTACAAAAAGACGAGCTTCATATTTATGGGTCCGCGAGACGATGAAGTGCACTTGACAAGTCTGCGTGCTTGAAGTGAATATTGATTGTTTACAGCTTTGACTTGACAAGTCCTGTCAAGTATCTACGGACTGGACCATACTTGACAAAAATTAAGATTGACGGCACTTGAAACACCTTGCGTTTGATGCGACTTGACGCGACTTGACAAGTTTTATTCATTTGCGGTCGGAACATCGAAGATGGCGGACGACGAACCGGACCGAGACGTGGCTTTGGCGGCAAGCGCCGACATAATTACCGAGCGTGATTTTGTGATGTTATTAATATCTCTCTACAGAGATTATTCTGCATTATGGCAAATTAAAAGTAAGGAATACGGATAAAAACAAAAGGTCGCTTGCTTTATCAACTATAGTCACAGCACTTGGGGTATGTAAACCTCCCTACACCGAAGATTTGTTGAAGAAAAAAATTAATGCATTAAGAACTAACTTAAAAAGTTTTAAAGTAAATGGTCATTTTATAATAAACTAGCAGCGCTCCGCGGTTTCACCCTTGCAAATTTCGATCCCGTAAAAACATCCCATGGCATCCCATAGGAACATTTTTTCGGAATAAAATATAGCTTATACGGATTCGTAAGAATCCCTCTAAGTAATGGAAAAAGAAATTTTGAAATCAGTCTAGTAGTTTTTGTGCCTATTCAATACAAACATACAAAAATACAAAGGTTTCCTCTTTATAAAATTAGTATAGATAAATAAATAAATACCGGACAACCGTTGTCATATATTTACCTAGCCGTATTATAAACGTAGTTTACGGTACAAACTGAATGATATCGGTGTTTCCATTAAAGTAATTTGACCGTGCAAAAGCCGGGTATTACATACCATTGCATTGCGACCAGATGAAGGAATTTGCACTAATGTTAACACAAATTTAGCTCTTCCGTTATTCAAGACAATGATGTAAGTACTTTTAATAGAGCGTACTTTCATAGTTTAATGCTACAAGTTAAGAGTGTTAGGAATGCAACTGCTAAGTTTGATTGCATGAGAAGATAATATTATCAAATCTTAGATGAAGCATTTAAACATAAATATTATAGAAAAATGTGCTAATAAGTAGATATAATAATATCTATTTATTGGCACATATTTTTATATATTAATATATCTAAATCTATCCGGGATGGATTGAATTATAATTTTGAATTCTAAATATAAGCATTTTTTTGTAAAAAAAATATGCTTTCGGGAAAAAATATTGACTTAACTTTAACGAGGAGATATTTTATAATATAATATTTAAGTGAAAGAAGGAAGTAAAGAGTGTGTGAACAGGAGAGCCGGGGAATACCTTTACGAGCCACCCTGGATCCTGATCCCGGGTGGCTCGGCTGGGTACAGCATCGGGCTCGGCAATTAGGTAGCCCCTACCGACTAAACCCCTGCCTTCAGCCGCTATAATTGTAGGGTCCCGGATCTACAAGCAACAGGATGAAACCCTGCGACGAGCTGGCCTTGGTGAAAAGGCCAGACTTCTCTTCCTTGGGGACTGTCCGGCTGCCGCTGAACAGTCCCTACTATAACGTCGGCACCATGCGATGGGGTTAGGTTCCCATCCTAACACCTGGTCCCCAATACTCCAATGGAGTACGTCATTAATTTGTCTGCAGTGGACCCACCGTTGGTGCTAATCCACGCCGTCATCTGCTGATTGAAAAGGACGAGTGGAGGGCCCTTCAGCTAAGCTGCTCTTAGTGGCCTCTCCCCCCCCCAAGCCAGTCCGGTATGGGTAGCCTGCATAACCTTGGGGACCATAGAGGCACGCAAGTTTCCCCACCACAAGGTGGCACCATCTGCTGGGAGAATGTGAACAGGAACCTCAGATTATCAGGTATAATATATTAGCAACATAACCTGCAGAAGCATATTTTTATAATAATACAGAGGATTTGAAAACTGAGAAGATTCCTATTTTTGCATTTCATTGTGAATAGAATATATCTGCACTGAATTTTCCTGAAAACTATTATGTTGAGGAAATTTCCTACTTAACAAAGACGTTCTCTACGATCATTTATATTCGAGCTATTTTTATTTTGATTTTAATTTTAGATAATGTTATGCTTTTGTAATTTTTATTTATTATGTAATACAAGATTTTATGTAACACTAACGTATGTCTATTTATGTACCAGTCACTAATCACAAGACTTAAACTGCACCATTATTATTTAATTGTAAAAAAATTTTTTTTTTGGAAATCTCAAATATTATATTGTTTTTTTTGTGCATTCGATATCTTTAAATGTATTTTTAATAATTTATTTATTAGTATTTTTAAATATTTTCAAACAGGTTTTATTATTAAAAACTGTATGAAAATACTATTTTATTTTTTATATAGGGGGGAAAAGAGCAGTCGGAGCCATTTTCATGACTACCGTCGCCCATAGATCTACACATAGATACTATACAGATGCGCTGCCTTCCTTTCTCTTCCCATCTCCATGAGCCGCCAGCTACTTACACACCGCACTGCACAGCTTTCAGCGAGAGGTACCTCCCCGTCGTGCCGGCCCGATTCGGCATGCAAGTATGCAGTGTAACACTACCTCTTACCAAAACTACTGGCAATACCACAAAGAAAGTTAAAAATAATAATTAGTAATTTTGTTGTAGTCGTTCTGACGTTGAGCGCTTGCATACATTTGAGAGTTTTCATTTATACACCTCGGAGGTATTTGACGATTATGAAGTGTTTTCGAGTAAATGTTTTAACTCTGGTTTAGCTGACTGCACATTTCCACCGCTACTACTCCTATATCTCAAAGATTGAAATAAGGATCCATTGATACAATTATAGCAGAGAGCATCGGAAATTCAGGTGTTACGGATGTCTGTGGGCGTTGGTGATCACTTTACATCCGGTGACCTAACTGCTCGTTTGCCTTCTATGCTATAAAAAAAATGCTATAATTGTTTTCTGACTTACAATTAATGTAGTCAAAAGATGTAGGAAGTTTTTCGATTTCCCATCAGTACTAAAGCGAAAAAAAGTGCAAGATCGCAATGACTTTAAGACACCAATTTAATAAGAGGTAGTGCTATGTTGCACTGCAGTCGAATTGGTGTGTTATAACCGGGGGAGTTGAGGACATCTCAGTTATGTGATACCCCATAAAATGACACCTATGATGTCGCATTCTAGTTCGCTCAATCAGTATAATAACGCCATAGATAGTTTTATTTTTTTTTATGGGATAAGGGGCAAACTATTAATTACTACCGCCGCCCATAGAGATCGGCAAAACTCGAGGCTTTGCTGGCGCGTTGCCGGCCTTTTAAATAAGAGTAAGCTCTTTTTTTTAATATTAAAATGTTTCTTAATCTCCAGTGGCACACTCGATGACACTATACATACAAAAATTTGGATGTACGAGTAACTTCCACAGGCAAAATCTGGTTTCTACAAATTTAGTAAGAGGTAGTGCCACACTGCGTGCTTGCATGCAGCCGAATTGGGCCGGCACGACCGGGGAGGTACCTCTCGCTTACACGAGACCGGCGTGAAGTGACAGCTGTGCTGTCGCGTTTCGTGCGGTGTGTAAGTTCCCGGTGGCCCATGGAGGTGGGAGGAGAAAGGGGGGCAGCGCATCTGTATAGTCTCTATGCAGATGTCTATGGGCGTCGGTAGTCATGAAAATGGCTACAACTGCTCGTTTGTCCCCTTTTACCATAAACAAAACAAAAAAACAGTGAGTGCACTAAATGAAAATTTATACAGAAGAGAAATTCTCAGCGTGGTTAATAATTTACCGTGAACCAAAAGACACACATTAGTGTTTAACGCCGCGGAGCTTTCCGCACTCTAAACATTGAGCATAGGTATATTTAGTCTGCTCATATATCACGAGTACGCTTGCAAATACTTGTAGATAATTAAGGCCTGTTAGATTAATTTGGACTCTTTATGAATAAGATAGACAATGTTGTATCTTCTACAATAAACTTGCATTTAATAAAACACAATACTGACTACCTCGTACGTACCCAATCTCAATGAACGTTGTCGTTCAAGCGATGATTATTTAACTTGACTAAAAAAATTTAACTCCGTTGTGCTTATCTTGTTTTTTTTTTACAGTACAAGGGGCAAACGAGCAGTCGGAACCATTTTCATGTCTTCGACGCCTTCCCCCTAGCTACATGCATGCATGCAGCGTGGCAATACCTCTTACTTAACTCTTGTTTAAAGTGTCTTGAGATTAGCGCATCTCCTTAAATTCATCATCTTAATAATTCATCTTAATTCTAAACTTGTCATCATACCAAATGCATAAGAGACTGCTGCCTGATAGTGATGAAGGATGCATTGCAGCCGAATAATGGTCACCGCACACTTATGAACTCAGAAAGTGATAGGCTCCATATCGCCTTCGCTTTTCGAGGCGTTACAGTTCGCATTAGTGTGCGTTGCAGTATGGAGTTTCATACAAAGAATAGTGACCGGCTCGAGGTGATATGGTTACATTCCCCTTCCGAGTTGATAAGTGTGCGGTGACGATTAGGTTGGCTCGTTAGGAGAGGCACTATGTTACTGCTACGTGAGGACAATGTTATCGCGTTTTCTGCAGTTTGTCAATGGCTGAAACTCATTGGAGAATGGAGTGAAACTAACATCCACATGTTATACCTATAATCGGACCCGGTAGACATCAAATAGCACTGATTAATTTTTTGCTTCGGTATGCTTTTAAAAGAAAAAGGACAGGAAAACCTACAAATAACCTCCTTTATGTTACCACTTTCTTTTTCAGATCAATTTTGTTGCTGTTCATATTGCTAATTTATATTATTTTTTGTGTAGTATGGTCCAGTTTTAACCTTTTGACGACCCTAAATATCCGCACAGTTGTTATGCACTTTCTAATCGATGGCCCACCAAAAGCTTACAATCTGCATTAATTGAGACAATGTAGCGGGCTGTATACGAAGGAATCATGTGAGGTATTTCTTTAATCAAGCTGGCAATACAGTAAATCTTTACAATTTACATATTATATCAAAGCGTTAAAATTTGCTGAACATTGAACTGAATAATGCCTTTGTGATTACAGGCATTGCCGGAAAGGGTGCTCCTGTGGCTTCCGTAGATGATCCGTCTTGGTGATCCGATGAGGCTAACCTTTGCCTGCTCTCAATTCTCAAGATTAGCTTTAGCCAAATCAATTTCACCATCCATCGATTTTATGTTGACACATTTACGCGTAGAATATTATTCTATATTTGAAAATGTAAAGTTTAAATATGCAGTAGGAATATTATAAAAAGGCCTTATAATGTTGGTTTGCACTTCACGTCTACAAAAATGTGTTTAGGTGGTTGAAGTTTACTCCCTATGAACCTATTGAACACGTGTGGTGTAAAATCGGTAAAGACATCGCGCTTAAAAAAGCGAGCCATGATTAGCTTTTACTTTGGAATAAAGTTTGTTCATTAAGAGTCAACTCCAGTTGCTTGTTGGAGGAGAAATACACAGTTTTTTCTCTTGAACGTTGTGTATGTTACGGGCAACTTGATAAGTCTGGTCCCTATGAATAGTGACCGGTCTAATGCCCATGTTCCGTGGGTAATCTGATAAAAATTGAATACTTAACCACATGGCCCAGTCTGTATGAATAAGGGACAATCGGTTTCGGTCACATAATAAAACCACAAGTTTTTCTGTTTATTAATGAAATTAAACTTACGAAATTATTATAGTACCTACGGAACATAAAAAACTATTAAATATAATAGTACAAAAGAAATTAAACACAAACAACACGTAATAACTAGGTAAACAACCTCAACGCTATTAACCGCTATGGGCGAGTGTGGGGTGAAGGAACCGCTCAACCCATGGTTCCGTGACTACCTGACCGCCCGCTCCTATCGCGTGAAGGTGGGTGACGCGTTCAGCGAGCGGACGGAGGTGCTATGCGGGGTGCCGCAGGGCTCCGGGTGCGGACCTGTGTGCTACTTAATGCTGTTAAACAGTCTGTGCGGCGTGCTACAGCATTGTTCAACATACATGTTCACGGATGACCTGTGTGCGCTGCGGGCTGGTACCGACCTCTCTGAAACTTGCTTATTGGTCCAGGAAGACGACGACACGACAATGGCATAGTTCTTAATGCGGAAAAAACTAAACTCCTTATCATTCACTCACCTTACCTTTGCCCATCAGGCTCACCTCCACCTATTTACACACATGATTTTTCTTGTTTTCATAATAACTTATCTAATTGCCAATGTAAACCTATCAAAAAAGTTAATAATGTTAAATACTTAGGCCTGATAGTTGATGAGAATTTATTGTGGTCCATCCACACTGATTATGTTTGTAGTAAATTAAGAATATTGTTGGGGAAATTCTACCACCTTAGCTTTAGAGTAGGTACCTAAAAGCACATTAAAATGTTTCTATATTGCGTTGGTTGAATCGGTGACGGATTATGCTCTTGATTGTTATGGATTAACATTTAAAACAAATATAGACAAATTAGAGTCATTTCAAATTAGATTTTTAAAACTTCTTGTAAACAATAAAACTAAAGCTGAGTGCAAGGATGACTATAGAAAGCTATTTAAAATCTGTCGAAGCTTAAAAGCTGGATTAAAACACAAATATCTATTCGTAACGAATCAACATGGCAGTCGGGAGCATCATCTATCACTGGTAAGTCACAATACTAGATGTATATCATCAGGTAAATATTTTTTACCTAAAGTAAATAATTATTATGGCGATAGAACAATTAAGAAGCGTCTACCTTATGTTCTTAATACTCTTCCGGATAGCATTAGACAAGAACCTAATACTAAGAAATTTAAAAGATTGTTAAAGAATTATCTATTAGAAAAATTATAATTACTTCCTTAGAAATGTTGCCTATTTTGTACACTTTAGATTTAGATATCATAGCATACCATTTATATATTATATCATAGCATTTTTACCTATACTGATTTGTCTATGTTTGTTTATGCGCACAATAAAGAATATTTTCTTTCTTCTTTCTTTCTTTCATAATATAAACTGTAATTAATTCTTGATGAGACTGCGATCCTACAGTCAAACCGTCCAGACAGTTTTGTGGGACAATGTTTTTAGATTTAAGGTTAATTGTAAATTTTTATTAAATAAATAAATAAAAATAAAATAAAAAAAAGTAGTTGTATTATTTTTATTTTTATAACATTATGAGCAAAATTATACTGGATAAGATAATTGTATAATGCATAAACTGAATATTTCTAATAACGCAGCACAAATTTTATAAATCTTAAGTTTGTGTTAGAATTTTAATAACAATTATTTATTATTACAATTTAAGTTTTTGTGACATTTTGAATTAAAAAAATATTTCTTTCTTTCATTTACAACGTTCAGGATGGCAGTCACCAGTGCAATTGCAATGGAAGAAGCCTTGTCGGCAAGCACGCTCGTCATACGAGCGAATAATCAAGATGCCCGGCGAACCGCCCTGTCCAAGTACTAAATTCAATGTATTGCTTACGTTAATTTATTAAATGGACCACGGGCTGACGGGCGTTATTATATGGACCAGTCTAAGTAATAAATTTATCAAACTGCCCGATGCTGTTAGGAACTATTCGTAATGCTCGGCCCTTATTAATACGGTCTGATTAATCACATTGCGCGTAACATATACATATGCATTACCTTTGACCAAGGAATGTATATTATATAGTCGACAAGTGTATGTTGTTTTCATTCTGATGCAATAAAAAATCTTTGAAAATATAAAATCTGTTAATGTAAAACTAACACCTTTTACAAGAAATTCAAGTTCTACATCTGATGTTTACTAAAATACTTGCATTTTAGTAAATATACGTGCGGTGGGTTTTAATGATAATGGTCGAACTTTGCGCACTTCCGCGCTCCGAGCGAGCGCAGCCTTTCATAATATAATGCCCATCACATTTTAGTGTGAACATTAACCTGCACCAATATATTCTTAGTATGGGTAGGTTAAGCGGTTACTTTAGATACCGATACTTAATATCTAACATAACGATAAAGTAAAATATATTTTACTGGCATAACATAGTACCTACGCGCCATATACTTGATATGGCATTTGATGTACTGTTTGTTGAAGGTGTGTTGTTAATTAATAATGACAAAGCCAAGGAATTAAATGCCATAGTGGTGTAATGGCCAGTATGACAAGTAGAAAATTAAGAGAAGCTAGTCTCAAGTCAGACTAAAATGTAATACAACTCTTAAAATATTAATAGATAACCGACTGGCGTTGTCTGTACGCGATGCACGTTACACCACAGTTCGCAAGTTCATATCTTGTCTTAGAATTCTCTCCAGTCAAGTCGGAGTAACTTGCCGTGGCAATAGAGGAGTAGGTAGTCTCTATGAGTGCACTAGAGCCGTTGTACACTATAATACTAAAGCATTTCTTAATATAATTTAATATATTAATATATCTATCTATCCTTCGGGACGACCACCCAAAGGATAGATAAATAGATATATTAATATTATGCTAAAACAAGATATAACACTTAGCAGAGGATGCGAAAACTGAGTCATAATTTATATAAATTAACGAAAATTTGTAATTCGGATAGCATGTCCTCTCGATTATATACTTGTTAAGCATAATATAACACAGTTAAAGTATATGTGTATATATTTATAACTTTAATTTGCTCTTGTTTGATACAGTAAAAATCGTACAAAATATTCCGTACTAGGATTAAGTTGTGCGCGTTCGTAATCCTCAAACAAAAACATTTTACAGACATAATTTATATACGGATAAAAGATAAAAAACAAAATTAGACTAGTTAGAAAGGATTAGCTTACCGGGTTGGTATTATCAAGAATAATAATTGTACATTAACAAAACAGAGTTCTGAAGATCAACTCAATTCGTTCCTGAGTGGCAGGTTCATGAAACTCCCTGTTTAGAGGTGTCGGTGAGCCGAACACATAAATATTCTGGAGACACCCACATCATAGAAGACTATTTAGTTTTTGTGTGTGAACATTAGTTTTAAACTGTTTATAATAATACTTACTTGGGCCACAGTCGGAAAATAAATGATGCAATTTATTTTATGAATAAACTAGACAAAAAAGGTAATGTCCACGTTCAAGAGTCAAACGAGCAGTTGGAGCCATTTTGTGACTAACGACTCTCATTAACATTCCTATTCCTAGCTACAGCTAATGATTGTGCATAAACATTATCCGTCTTCCCCCTCTCTATCTCATATCAGATCATCGGATAATCTTAAAAGCATAGTAAAGCTATGATTTTAAATGCCGATTATACCGGCTCGATTCGTCTGGAGGAATTGCTAGGAATATTGTATCATTGCAGCCGAATCGATCGCGGTTTAATAAATATATTAATTACTATTTAATTTCCTATTATTCATTCACACGCAGACAAACGTTTAAATCAAATAAATAGCTTTGTTTTCCTGTTCTATTTACTTAGTAAATTATTCGTTATAAATTTGGCAATAAACACACTTGTCTCGTTTCTACGTCAGCGAGCGCTTTATTGCCCAATTCCTGTAGCTTTTCAGATCCTTGTTTATTAGCGGAATGAAGTCTCTCGCCCTTACTTAATGCTCTGAAAATATTTGTCATGCTCCATTTGCTTCAAATATTTGGAAGCCATTAGACGAGATGTATGTTCGGCTTTCTGTTTTTCCACACGAGATATTTCTTAGATCTAAAATGTATGGAGTAATTAAGTTGCATGCGCAATTAAACTATAATGTGACTTTGTCTTTAAATTGTTTTATTTTTTCGGTTTTGATAACAACTTTAGTCAAAATATTAATTATTGTAAAATCTAATGTCTTTTTAGAATAAAATCTTTACGCCATAGGTAGCTTGTTTTCTTAAAATTAGCATTAAAAATACCATTTTACCAGAGTTTTAAGATCAAATATTATATCATGACAATAAAATTATATTGTGTTGAGATTAAAATCAAACAACAGAGGAAATTTTACAATGCTTCACGTAGGGTTTTTTACCGTTAATAGGATAGCGTTTGACCGGCCGGCCCCTATAGACATCTGTATAGCACCTGAACTAAAGCCTAACCAACGTGGCAATGAAATCCAAAACCTCAGGATCTTACCTGTTAGTAGTAAGATCACGACAAATCGACCACATAACCAATATACTCTTAATAGGTATAATAATATGTAATAATTATATAAATACACTTATTTTTTCCATGTAAACTATTAAAAGGTCCCTTTTTACAGTTTATCTTTATTATATCAGAAAATACGCCATTATCAGTGGAGTTTAATATTTCCCTGATGGTTTTCTATTATCGTCAGTTGTCCTTTATTGTATAAACCCCCGTAATATAAAGCTATCAGTTTTATGTTTTTATATTATAATGTTTGCACTTTATTGGAATTCCATTTGATGTTTTTATATCTGGCAAGAATAAAGGAAATTATTATCTATTATTTATTGGACTACTTTGTAAACGGCAGAACATAGTTTTTTAATTACGAGTTTATTTGTTAATTATGTACCTACTTACTAGGTTAATGTGATTCACATTATACCAAAACAGTTCAGGTAGGTAAGCAGGGACTCCTATTGGTCGGTCTTGGTGGTAAGTTGTCTACCGTTATGGTCTATGGACTTCCCAAGAATTTAGGACTCAAATATTCCTACTCATACACTCCTATTTACATATTATACCGTTTCAATGAACAAAATCGCTAGTCATAGCTAGTCACATATTTCTGTACAAACATGAATTACATTTTGGTATAGAAATATCTTCACAATTATACCGATAAAGAAATAAGGAAATGAAAATTGAAATGAATCTGTCCGACATTAATAGCTGTATCGTACAGAAGGATTTGAAAAGAAATATTTTGTGTGTTGGTTGCTTTATTTATTGTGAGTAGGCGCCAGAAGATGACAGAATTATTAATGAACATAAGAAAATACAAGCACACAAACAATACATTAATTTTTGTTTACATTTTCTTCTCTGTCAGCAAGAAATCCGTCTCATGCGGCATTTTATGGTTCTACAGTAAAATAAGCAGACGTTTAATTTTTAATAATTACAGTATCTTCCGATAGTAATTACAGTAGGTAGGCACTTACAATGGTCGAAAATTCTAGCTCTACGCAGTACTTTATTTGGAAAAAACTTCTCACAACCAGAGTTCAAAACCTGCTTGCTGCTTTGCTGAATTGCTTTTTAAATTTTAGTTACCACCTCACATAAACTAATGTTGTTAATTATTTACGCTTATTTGTTTGTAATATACCTAGAAATTATGTTATAATATACCATTAATACGACGCGTTTAGTATAGTTTGTACCTTTGTTAAGAAAATGATTTGTTGCTGCAGAATTGGACCAGTACGACCGAGTTGCTGCTTTAAAAATGATGCATTAAAATGGCAGCAATGTTGTCGCGTTTTGTGCGGTATGTGTGTTTCTGTTTCCTCATTGAGGTGAGGCAGAAGGATAACATCATTCAACCTCTTTGGAGATGCATCTTTAGTCAATAAATAGCTCCAACTGCTCATTTGTTCTCTAGTACTTAGAAAAAACGTGGTAAATTTCGTGTTTGTGTAACCTTTATGTGATTTATGACTATAACAATCGACTATAACAGAAAGATATCAGGTTTAATTAGTTAATAATATTTAAAATACCTACTATTTTTTTGAAGAGCTATAGTATACTTTTGCACAAATAAAAATATGGTCGTGATTCGTGCAGCTTGTGACCTTATGGACTATAAGGGAATATTAGATACTTTTTAACTAGAAATTCTAAGTCTGTCTATCCCGGAGCGTAAGAACGAGTTTTTTTTTTATGGTATAAGGGGGCAAACGAGCAGTCGGAGCCATTTTCATGACTACCGACGCCCATAGACAATCCGCATAGAAGCTAGACAGGTGCGCTGCCCTCCTCCTCCCACCTCCATGGGCCTCCGGATACTTTCACACCGCACGAAACGCAACAGCACAGCGTCACGGTCTCGTGTAAGCGAGCGATACTTCTCCGGTCGTGCCCTCCCTATTAAATAGAAATCACAATAATATTAATATTACATAGATTGGTACGACAAAATCTACGAAATGGATACCTAGAAAGAATTCAATTTCCTTTGCACACAGCGATCGGAAACTTGAGCAAATATGAAAACATAATAATAAAATATACCTTCCAGAGCGGACGTCTGCTCACCAAACCGAGTGAATTTATATGCAACCGTAGTAGTTTATTATAATAAATGTGTGATATGTCTGTGCGGGAATGCAGAAAATACATAGCGTCGAATACAGGCTTCCTCGACAGAATTATCTCTCTTTTATTTAAACTCTTTACCAGTGATTGAACTATAATGTAATTATTTTTCCGTCGATTGGATTTCCGTTCCTTATTACGCTTATTTTCAAGGGTTCAAAGTCTCGAAAATAAGTGACAGTTAATTGTTTTTCTTTTTTTATAGCATAGGAGGAAAACGAGCTCTTGGGCTACCTGATACTAAGTGATCACCAGCACCCACAGACATCCGCAACACTGAGGTCTAACAAACGCATTTCCGTGTTTTTTGGAAGATCCCTATTTTGTATTCGTCCGGAAATAACGAGAGAGGCAGTTGATTGCATATCGAATTAGTGCACGGGATGAAATAGCGCTTTAAGCTCACAGTAGTGGACAGTGGAAGATGGATGTGTTTATATTTAACAGTATAAAATGACGACTAGATTGTTATGAAAATATATTACAAATAGGCAATGCTGCATAGTGAAAAATAACGGAGCAATGTGCTAAGATTATATTCTAACCAGTATTCCATAGCCTTTAATTAAATTTCATAATTTTAAGCTATAAATTGGTTACAACAATGTCTAACACAAATAACTGGAGCGCATTCGCTACGTCTGTATTGTAGTAACTTAGTTTTGACGAGAATAGTACTAGGTATTTTCCTTTCACAGTTATGTGTCAGTGTCGCTAGTTTAATTCCAGCAATAGGTAAGTTTACGAAACTAATTCCAGAGTTAATAATAAGTTTTAATTGATATAAAAATAATATAAAGTTACTAATTAACAAGATTACCTACTAATTAACAATGCCATATATGTATAGTGTTACTATTCACGAACTAACATAAAAACGAGACAGGCCAGCCGTTTTATAAATTATTCAGTTTCGTTCTATATTGACTTGATGATAGATGAAGTTATGTAATTTTGTTATTAATTACTAGTAGGTACGTGTATTGACTCACTGGATTATAATATTACATTGATAAATTATATACAAATAGTTTTTTTATAGAGTGGATATCGCGTACCGGCAAACGTAATGTAGGACGCCCTGTGACTAGATGAAGTGACGACATACGCAAAGCTGTTGGCAGTAAGTGGGAAAGGTTAGCCGAAGATCGAGGCCAGTGGCGTGCTACAGGAGAGGCCTATGTCCAACAGTGGACTACAGTAGGCTGATGGTGATAATAATGAGTTGACGATGATGAGGTGAGATTCAGTTCATTAAAAAACGAATTATAATTTCATCTATGTCAAAGGAATAATTTATATTTCTAGATTGTACACAGTGAACTTGTAAGAGGTAGTGCCACCCTGCATGCATGCATGCATGTAGCCGAATTGCGCCGGCGCGACCTGGTGGTCTCGCTAACAAGAAACCGACGTAAAGACAAAGGAGTGCTGTAGCGTTTCCTGGGATTGTGTAAGTAGCCGGTGGCCCATGGCAATATTAAAATAATAATATAACACATTAGTAGTTCTCACAGCAAGTATTTTGATATCATTAACACAAAAGTGCAATCGTGCTTGTGAAATAAGCATCGTTTGCTGTAGGTGTTAATGGTCCCGCAACATTGCTGAGAGCTAAGTGCTAAATTTACAAAACATAAACGTTAGTGTTTTCTACTCGACTATTTTTTTACGTAAAATAGTGCGGATGTTGTTCATTTATTATTTAAGGCATCATTAGACCACTTTTTCTTAATTAAACAAAATATTTCTGTTGTAAATGCGTTGGAATATACATAATATTTACTTACTCAATGCCCTATTTAAAGAACTTTGTTCTATCATTTAGATAGATTACTATTGTATAACTATTTAGGATATTATCTAAATATAACAGCATAGACCTTAACTATTGATATCGATGTCTGAATTTCTTTTCTCGTGCTACGAACTCAATCTGGTTGTACTACTTACCTTAACATTCAGGTAAATAGCTTAAAAGATGTTTGTATTGTAGAATATGTTTCGAAAGCTAGTAGTTGGTTAACTACCAGGCGCAGTTCATTCCATATTGGTTTGTCCTTTTTAGGGTTCCGTAGCGAAATGGCCAAAGACGCAATCCTTATAGATTCGTTATGTCTGTCTTTTGGTCCGTCTGTCCGTCTGTCCGTCTGTCCGTCCGTCCGTCCGTATGTCACAGCCATTTTTTCTGAAACTTCCGGATCTTAGTAGTTGAAACTTTGTAGGTCGCTGTACTTATTCTGTTAACCATAATTATGTAACAAAGGAATTTAAAACTTGTAATTAATTATAACTATAATCAGCCAAGCACCGTCAAATATATCTTTTTATCTTATGGGTTAACTTTCTCTCCATTTTAAAAACTTATAATAAAAATAATTATAAACTACTTAAAAATTCAAGCTATATTATTTTGTAAGAGGTAGGTACTTGCTATTATTAATAATATTATCATTATCAACTGCACTGCCAATCCATTTTGCTCATGATATTATATTCAAACACTAATTAATTTTTATTAAGCGACAAGTGACTTGCCTCCCTAATCTACAATGCATTACTAATTTAAGCGTGAAATCATGTAAATAAATGATTTACATAAATTAATACTCATAATAAATTAATAAAAATTCAAGAACTAATTTCATTTATTCACGGATAAGATTGGTTTTTGTATATAATGACTGGACCTGGTACTAGTAATCTAAATTAACGCACGTCTCGAACGATACATCTGAATCTTTTTTGGCCGAATTTAGAGACTAATCGTTAAGAACTCGTAACTCGTGTCAACTTTCAATCTATTCCTGATATGCTGTATGCTGCTGTTCCTATTTTTTACAAAAACCTAAGTCAATGCAATAAAAGTTCAACTCTAACCAGTGAGGGAAACCGGGAAGGAAGGTGAAACTTTCATAAAAGGCGGAAACGGAAATATTTCCCGTAACACGTAGGAGTTTCATAACATTCTGGATACTTTTATTGGAGAATTTCTACGATTCCACGTAAATTTATAGTTTTCAGGCAATATGTAAATTATAGAGGTGTTGAAGCTGAAATACTACCTATATCTTAAACAATAATTTTAGTTACACAGAAAATATTAAATGATAAAAATATTTTTTCTGCAATTATTTCATTAGCGCTGTTTTAAAGATAATTTAAATTCGGCATCCAAAGTTAATAGAACTCCAGTAAACTCTCAATTTGAATAAAGACTACGTGTACAGTGGAAAATTAAAATCATTTTAGGTACTCTGTAACAATTTATTACCTACATAAAACAAGTATAGCATGGTTATAGTGCGAGCGTAGGACATGCTGTGCATAATACTTACAACAAGCATTTTCCACCTATTATTTCTTTCAGAAACGCTAGTTAAAATTCCCTAACAAAGTGATAAAAAAGATTGACACGTCCTTTTTGGCACAGTCGTTAGAATCTGGAGTCATGGAGGAAACACATTAGCATAACGTGTCGTTGAATCAGAGATCTGTGGTCGCATTTTCGACACGGGTAGGACAAACACTGTTATTGGAATATTTATATTTCTAATAAGTTTCCGGAGTTATTTTGAGGAAGGGAGAAGAATAAAAATCATGTCAGACTGTCATTTCATGGGAAAGTAGGACTCCGAGCAGTGGGAGTAAACCAACTACTTAGGATACAACACCAAGTGCACGATGTAGTCAATATAACGGTCAAAACAGCCCAATTTTTGCTAGGACATTATTCAATAATATGTAACATAATACCTAACATTATGTTCGTAACTATTTAGCTGGTAGCGGCTGAAAGCAAATACAATTAACGTCTATTAGCATTTAGATTAATTAAGATATGTTGTATATATCGCAATATAAGATTGTCCAGCCCCAAAATATGTTATCCACAGTTGGATGGATCCAGGTTCTAAATGAAATAGATTTAAAAGAAATGAATAAACGTGCCAATATGAAGCCTGTCTCTTGTTGTATGCAAATTTATTGCATTAACGCCTTGTAATAATATGTATACTATGTCGCATAATATGTATACTATTTCAGGTCGGTCAGTAAATCCCTACATGCCAGTTTATGGTAAACACTTGTATCCGAGCCATATTAATGGGCCTACCTGGCGGCTGACTTAGACAGATGGGACGGGGCTATCATACACCCATCTGAAATGTTGACCTGATTTACCTTTACCCTTTAGGCTATTTATTTTGTAAACCTATGTAGCTACAAAAACACTCATACATTCAATATTTACGTTATGGAAACAAAATTGAATCGCTCAGCATCTGTTAGTAAATGTAGCTATTAGGGTACGTACAAATTGTTTGTACGCGACACATTACCGCCATCGGCGGAGGTTACGAGCGCAATCTAGAATGTTCCAACGTCTGCTAACTGATTTGGGGAAATCTGTTTTAAATGCGATTGAAGTACGTTCAACGACGTCATAACAATGTTGTTTACGACTGCATCTTGTTTATTAATTAAAACATAACTAGTTTACAATCACTGATTTATTCCGATGTAAAGTTATTCGACTGTTGTTCACTGTGGTTCGGTCAAGAGAGATGGAACGGAACGCGTCCCTCGACGGTAAATATAGTCCGGAAACCGTAAATGTCACATAAACAAAAAACGTCACAGAATATGCACTTTTTTACACATTAAGTTTTAATAGTTTGCCACTGTCACTTGACGCACTAAACGTTCATAATTAGATGGCGGTGCCATGCATATCTAGCGTGAACAAATGTGATGATTCATCTAAGATAATTGTTCTTAAAAATAATGATCGTGTACGCTGTGTGTGTCGTCGGTAGTCATGGAAATGGCTCCCACTGCTCGTTTTCCCCCTTGAACCATAAAATAGATATGACATGTCCTCGTAAAATTTTGCTATGTCTACTTCGACGAAAATTCTGTGAGTGCGTATGCTTGTATTAAAGCAAACAGTGACTTCTCATGTAGGTATTTTTTATAATACACACGCTTTTTCTGTATACGGCATGATACAATGCAAACATTTCAGCATAAAATTAGATCTTTAAATTCTTATACAGTTGTAACATTATGTAGTTGCTGAGAAATAAAGTATATTTAGCAATTGCCTGAACTGTAATTACGTACGCATTCAACACAAGCGTTATATAGAACAGGGCCCAACAGTCGATTAGGCTCGGACTAATACAGGAGAAAAACGAAAGGGTATTCGTAAAATCGAGTACGCAATAAAATATACCTAGTACCTGCAAAGTACTTCCACGCCTTTTCGATCCTTATAAATCTTTTTATACATTTCATTCTTGTCTCGTCCCTTAATTCTAGTACCTAGTCTATTTTTTTACTTAATATCTTATAATATCACTACATCGCATATAAAACAAAGTCGCTTTTCGGCGTGTGTCAGTATGGTTAGATCTTTAAAATTACTCAACAGATTTTGATGGGTTTTTTTTTCTTAGATAGATTGATTTAAGAGTAAGGTATAATAACAATGAATATAACGCGTGCGAAGCCGCGGGCAAAAGCTAGTATTCGTATATTTTATGATATATATCGAAACAGGTATATTTTGTATTTGTTTACGTGAAAATCATCGTCTTAAGCGCGTTGCTGATGCGTGCGGAGATTTCCAACTCCAACTCCCTATGGAAGTAACCGATCTCACTTAAATCTTACGGAAGTCCTTAGCCACCTTAAGGGATAAGGTTTAACCGTTTAATCACTAAAACCCCGCGGGTGCCAACGGCCATTAATCCTGTGCGCCCGAATCTGTCATCAACACGACACCGGCTAACCAGTCCCTAGGAAGAAACCCAGCCTCAAAAGACAGTGATCTTTTCTCTTCTTTGTTGCATAAAACTTGATGAACTAAAATTGCAAGTGAAATATAATTAAACCTACAATAAACCTGAATTATACTCCTATATTATTATAAACTATAATTATGATATTTTCAGAAAAATCTTTACTTTCTATTTTAACTAGACTATGTCGTTGAATGGGCCTTAACAACCGGAGCTAATTATATGCTTACATAATATCTTAAAATTTACCCTCGTCACCACATAATCTCCTCAAGTTGGACTTTACCGCAGTCCCTATTCGTTGAATTGGAGGAACTGGAGGCAGCAAAATACTTATAATGAAATAGTTTACACGGTGTAGGAAAATGTCACAAAATGTTTTTATTGCTCTCTATGGTTATTATATTTGGTAAAAGTGTAGGCGGCGGAAACTTGAAGATCAGGGTTGAAAACCTCATGGTTTTACGCCAAGCCCATAATCTGATAGATTTTAGGGTTATTAGGGAATACCATACAATCTCCTAGTAGAACGAAATTCATAGTCGAAACTCTTCCGTGGAATTTAGAAGAGAATGTTTTGCATTATTTTAGTGTATATAGCCCGATAGCTCAGAAGACTGTAATTTACCAAGTTATCGTAGTTTTTATTTGAGTTGAATGTATGCTTGTAAGAGTTAATTGAGTTCGGCGGCCAAATCAAAATATCTTAAATTAGCTTCAAACATAACAATATGCAAATGATGTTGTGAGTAAAAGAATCATAGTATTTTTATAATTCAATATTTCCTTACGAAAGCTGCAAATAACATAATATTCAATTTTCTACCTCCAACATCCAAAATCTACGTATTGTGTACATGAGCACGAGAAATTTCACAAATTCTCCAAGTTGAAAATATTATGAAAGTCGTACGTGGGAAATATTTCCGTTTCCGCCTAATAC
>LUGF01031301.1:324711-336681 GCA_001625245.1 Calycopis cecrops
GGTTTTCGCCTAACAGGACGAGGCACGACGATGATTATTAAATAATTCACGCCGCGATCCGCCCCGAGGCACTGCGGATATCAATTCGCGATCTCAACGCAATATGCGGAGAAGGTGTGAGGGAGATGGAGATAGTTCTCCGTAAGAAACTTGCGAGAGCGAGCGAGACAACACGATAGGCTCAGCTCCAGCTCTTTGGATGATTGGTAACTCACGGGATCGCGCACCAAAGTTAGTACGCGAGGTCGAGATAGACATGCGCACGCAGCACGTCCGCTCTGAGCCGTGGCGCAGGCGCGTCTTCTGCAAAGGTATAAATTTATATTCTATGCCTTGCTTCGGAGCAGGCTTAAAAATACACATTTATGCGATTTTGCTTAGGTGATCCCTAATAAACAATTCGAGTTGATTAAAAGGCAAATAAAATTCAAGCGTCTATATACATGCTTGATTTATATAGTTATCAATATAATTACTCTTATGTCAACAAAATTTTTAAAGTTTTTAATAAAACTATGCTATTTCACTGCGGGCTTGTAAGTTGGCAAGTTTTCGATGCATACGTTTCCAAACATTAACATCCTGCAACGCTTTGTTTATTCAGTTTTTTTTTATTATTAAAAAACGAAAGTACTCACCGTTAAGTGAACTTGTTAAATCTTTGGCAAATGTTGGTAAACTAATTTGACAGATATTATCAAGATAATAATATACTTAGAAAGAGAGTATTCATGCAAGACATGAGTGTTTCTTAGTACTTTAGGATAATAAAAATAAACAATATACAAATATTACCGTCATAAATAGGAAGCTCTCAGTTACTTCCCAGCCAATCGTTAGTTATTTATTTCTAGTGAATAGTACACAAACTATTATTTAGCCTCAAATGCACTAGAACTTAGTTTTTACACCTATTTATGCATACACTCATGGAGTACCAGTAATCTAAATGAGAAGGCTTGTAACTACATTCCTTCAGTGAGTCTCATTTAATTCGAGTTAAACCCTTCTGAGCAAAGCGCATTAGATTGTATTTGTCCAGGAACGTTTATGGTACGTCAATTTACATAAACTAACAATTTAAGGAATCTCGTATAAAGGACATGCCGTATCGTTGCTTTACTAAGAGGAGTGTTATCGCTGCATTGCAGCCGAATGAGGCCGGCGCACCTTTACTGTCGCGCTCACTTGAAGGGTGTTCGTGTCAGTTTACAGATTTTTGACTCGGACAGTATTGTATGCGTCATTTAAAATTTATACTAAGTGACATTTAATGATTTTTTCATACCAGGTGAAATGTTTCCTTCTAGATTTTTCCTTCTTCCTTCTAGAACCTTTTAGCCTTTCGCACTTTGGACATGTTTCCTTCTAGATCTATGCTGCAGCTAACTTAGTTCGAACCTTTTAGCCTTTCGCACTTTGGACGTTGTTGTCGATGTAGGTTTTATAGGTAAAATTATTTTACTTATTCAAGATAAAAGGATTCTTGAGGGACAATAAAAACTATTACAATACAGACAGGCATTTGGAAGAATGTCCTTAAGCATTAAAAACTTCAGTACTGCCCTAGAAAATTTAAAAAAAAAGAACTTATGAGTAATAGTTTAAGATTGTTTGTGGATTTTACAAACTATAATAATCTGCTCCTTGCTTCGCCATCTTCAATTAAGTCGGAGGTTTCGAATAGTGGTTTACTTTTTTTTTGCGATTGATGCGATTTTATGTATAAAGGTTTTATTTCATGTGCTCTCTTATTGTGTTTTATGGCCTTCTTTTATAACGTTGTATTGTGTATTATTTGATCGAAGTAAACAAAATAATATAAAATGGGCATAAAATAAAATATTTTATTTATTACCATGTTATCATGATACTTTTGTTTATCATTTTGTACCTCTAATAAAAAGACGTTTCTAACTTGGTTTGTTCGTTTTTTTTCGTTTTTCGTTCGTTTGATTCGTTAATGAAATTTCTTCTTCACCATTACATACCTAAGTATATTCAAAAAGTGTATATTTTTAACTGACTTCAAAAAGAAAAGAGTTTCTCAATTCAAAATATAGTTGGTTACATGGCACAGTTAGGAGATTAGAGAAAGAGATAACATAGGAGAATGCCTTTTAATTCAATTCAATTCATTTCAATTGTTTTATTTGCATAAATATGTATACAGAATAAGGTAATACATACATCAGGTGGTTTCCAACATATTCTGCCTTTTTTTTGAATTTATTGAATTTATTTTTAAAATTTGGATTAATACATTTGAGAAATCCCAAAAATAAAGAAAGAATGGATTAAGAGAGTACACGATACAGAGAAACAAAAAATCTTTTCTCTTTATTATATTAGTATAGATATAAAATACTCGTGTCACAATGTTAGTTATCATACTCCTCCGAAACGACTAGACCGATATTCACGAAATGTTGTGCGCATATCGGGTAGATTAGAAAATCGTCTATCATCTATTATTCTCCTCGATATTTGCACAGGATCGAAACTTACGCGGGTGAAACCGCCGGGTGCAGTAGTATTAGTATAGATTTTGATCTAGCTAGCTAAAAATTAACATTAAAGCGAGTATTAATTAACTTCAAAGTGAAACGAGAAATTTCAGCGAGGTTCGGGTGTCGTTCGTCAAACGCGACTTAACCAGTAACACTGGTTCTCTCAACTATATTGTAGGTATACGGAATACACTTACGGATATGTATAAAATATCATATAGAAAAGATATTATTGTCATTACTGTAGATTTAATAAGTGGGTGATAAAACCACAACAGTTCGTATTAGAACATACATTACTTAATGCTTTCTCATCGAATATCAATGCTTCACCCACGGGGTCACCTGGAACATACAAACCGCAAGAAATACGACATTAAAACTATCATTTTAAGGCGGTATCACGCTACCGATGCGTATCTCCCCTAGTATGTCGTGCCAGATTTTTTATTCATTTTTTGTTCCTGGTAGCACTTCCATTATCAATATCTTACCACTCTTCATAGGAAGATCTATTGATATTCATCAATTTCTACATATTTGACTGATACATACTCTCGTAAAACATTACCCTCTTTCTTAATACAATATCATCCATTGATATAATAATGCATGGTAATTTTGTAGTTTAATAACTCCGTTTTCTTCTCAAGATGGTGAAGACATATTTAATGACAACTCAAAACTTAAAAACGTAGATAGAGAAAACCTTTTTTCTCTGTCAACTCTTAAGAATTTGAGGTATAAGTTGTCCTGACAATTAAAAATAAAAAAAATAAAAATAATTAATGTATTAATAAGTCGTTCATTGAAAAAAATTAAACGAAAAATATTACCATAATTCTGAAGTTATCTGCTTTCTTAACCTGATGTCTTGCTCGGTAGCTACAGACTTTATAGAATTCCAAGACATGGTAGATGTTCGGAATTTTATGATGTTTTGTTATGACAGGTCATCTTCTACCTCATCCTCTGTACAATAAAAAAAATCAACGTCTTAAAAATATTTTATTATTTTATTTAAATCTGAACGCCCGCAATTTGAATTATTGGTTGTAAACTTGAGCCGTAAAGTTAATTATCTGTTCTGCGAAGTACTGTAGATATCCAATTATTTTTATTTAATTATAGAAACCTCCACTTCAAAATAATATTGACTTTCCAATTTAATCAGAACGCACTACACTCATGAGCTTAACAAGTTACAAATGTGTGATCGCTCTTATCTCATATAGAGCTCCATTCGTTATTTCAGATTACTTTTAAATCTACATCCCATGTAAATCCGTTTGCAGTCAACTCTCTTTGATCTATGGATAACAGCAAAATGTATGTGTCAAGCTATTTGGACTTTACAAATAGTTTACCAGATTTATAAACGACGTGTGAATTCGCAGTAGACAATTTATGTGATACATTTAAATCACAACGCATTAATATTTTAAATTCCACAAACGTAAGATACGTTTACGATACGAAAACTATCGTTAGTGCCATTGTGCATTGGTGGGTCGCGTGCGAATCTTGAGAGTGAGCCTCTAGTACAGTTATTGAAACCTTTACGATGTTCAGACTCTGTGTTCACTTAGACTCACCTGGGCAGGTTTGTTTTTAAAAAAAAAAGTTTAGACATTTTAGAAGTGGTGATGCCGATGTCCGTGAGACTGGCCGTTATGTTAACTGCTGGCAAGGGTGCTGGAAAAATGTATAAGGTTTATTATTAGTAGGTTTATTCCTCGGCAAGTTAAATTTTGGCAAAAAAATATTATACATAATACACCTAGTATCAATAATTGAGAAGTGCCTATACAGTTACTGTGTCGACTAAATTGAACTACATTTTACAGTTACAAGTAAAACATGATCACTAATTCAAATAAATCTGTTAATTCTCATGTGAATATTGCTTAGGTACAAACTTTTATTTAACTTTCATTTAACGTATGTTGACTCTGAAACAACATAAAATTTATGAGCACAGACGATTTGGATGGTACATTCAAATCGAAAGTAAAAAAAATAAAACAAAGTCTGTGTGTTTGTATGCTTAGATCTTTAAAATTACGTAACCAATTTTGATAGGGTAGGTAGGATAGATTTTTTTCAATAGATAGAGTGATTATAGAGGAAGGTTTATATGTATAATACCTCCATTTTTGATGTACGAAATCCGGGCGAAGATCCGTATCTCTATGGCGCATGGTATCAAAATGGTGGCAGCATCTTAATATTGTTTTTGTATCCTTAGTGAGAGTAAACTAAAAGAACTCCTAGAGAAAAAAGTTACCTATAGTAACTTATTATTTACTTAATAAGTGTAACAAATAACATTTGGTGATAATAAAATAGGTGCAATTTACGTGCTTATTAAATTTTTAGTTTCCAAGTAAAAACATTTTAAGTGGAAAAATAAAAGCAAGTGGGAAAGTTCAAATACGCGTGCAAATGTCGTTACACGCATCATGCCGTAATCTATTTGTATGCTGCTCAGAAGCGGAATAGGAATATATTGATAACACAAAATAAAATAATAACACTTTCTCTATATACGTCTATCGATAGAAGTATTGAGATGTAGCAATAGACATTTTAAATTTGCTATTGGGTATATTAATAAATCTATAATAATTGAATTTCCACAAAGATATCTAACTGGGGTAAGCAATGTACATTTAGGTTTACATAATCTTTAATAATAATATATAAATAATAATTTCCATCAATCATCAATTGAAGTTTAGTCACGCTGTATTGCAGCCAAATTGAGCCGGCACAACCGGGGAGGTACATCTCTTTTACACGATTCCCTTTAGCAGTGCTATCACGTTTCGTACGGCATGTAAGTGTCCGGCAGCCCATGGAGGGAGGAAGAGAATATTATATTATATTAAAAAATAGTAGTTTATGCAACTGTCATATAAAGAAGGGTATTAAAACACGAGTGTGAATTTTTGAAACGAGCGAATGCGAGTTTCAAAATAGTACCTCACGAATGTTTTAATACCCGTGTCATATGCAGTTGCATACACTGCTTTATCTTCACTAATGCAATTAATCAATTAATCAAACATTGCGAAACATTAAATTCACGCGTATTGGCCACATTCGTTGTTGGACCGGCGACTGTTTGACCGACGTGGCGACGACTGCTTTACCGACGATTTAAAATGTAATGTTCTTTGAAGATAAATATTTTTATTAAATACTTTAATTTAATTGCAAAAATTGCGGCGCGTAAATATATACTTTTTATAATTCAATGTTAATAAAATACTAGCTTCAATGTTGAAATAAAATGTGAAAAAATCACATGACTTTACTTTTAAATTTCTACTAAACAGTAGATTATTCGTTGTCTGTGGCGTCCATTTTTGCTTTCATGTTTTTGTAGAGCTTTGTCTCTTTCTCGCAAATCCTTTGCAAGCTGGCATTAAACCAATGAGAGCGCAGCTGCAGCCACACAGGGCCAATCAGGAGCGAACGCGCGCTGTTAGGATTTTGACATAAGGCTGTCTCACCACTCACTCTCTCTCTCGCTCTCACACAGTGTTATAATGAGATTTTACGGTATCGATTTGGATATTATAACATCATGTCAAATTGCTTAAATTGAGTTTTTTGTTGTCTGAGCTATAATTACAGTAGTTATTATAAGTCAAGTATTGAAAACATAAGTACAATATTACAACATTAGTGTAGATAAAATACATTATTATAACAATTGATAAAAATTATGCGAATATAATAAATACACGCAATTTCACGCGTGCTTTTAATGCTATCCATTAAAAACACGCATCAATTGCATGCGGGAATGCGTGGGCGTATACGTAAACGTGCAAATTTGGCATGACAGCAAGTAGGTATAGTTTCTGACTTCAGCCGAGATTCATTTGAGTGGTAAAAAAGAGCATTAGCGGTGTTTTTATTGCAGATAAAGTAAAGAAATTTGTGCAAAAGCACAAAATGGAGAAAAAAAAATGACGAATAATCGTTAGTGATTTCGTTCAGACGTCCTTAATTAAATATATTTTACTTAAGCTGAGTGATAAAGATGTGCAAATAATGCTACGAGATAAACGTTTTATGCGATGAGAGCTGAAATTGAGGTTTTTTTTTTTTATGTGTAGGAGGGCAAACGAGCAGTCGGAGCCATTTTCATGACTACCGACGCCCACAAACATTCACATAGAGGCTATACAGATGCGCTGCCCTCCTATCTCCTTCCACCTCCATGGGCCACCGGCTACTTAAACACCACACGAAACTCAACAACACAGCTGTCACTTTTCGCCGGTCTCGTGTAAGCGAGAGGTACCTCCCCGGTCGTGCCGTCACAATTCGACTGCATGCAAGCATTACACCTCTTACTAATTTTATCTTAAATAATATCTTAATTGATAAATTTTACAAGTACCAACGACCAATAAATCTGATGTTGATATTTGAATCACTAACATTGCATTCTATATTCACAGTCTTCGGTCCCAGGTGTTTCGGGGGAAATTTTAATGTAGAACTTGTATCGTACCGCAGCACGTACGTTGATACCTACATATTTGCAATATACTTGGTTCACGTTGAATAACTAGGGCGATATAATATTTATACACAAACTCTAACATACAATTGTGACACGTGAAAAGGATCGATACTATAATAACCCACTCGTTTCTGTATTTTCTATTATATCGTGAATTCTATCTTCGAGATTTCAAAGGTGGGAATAACACAGACTCTTTTCTATAAGGTATCTGTTATTATTTCCTGGAAATAGATTTAACACTGTAACAACACAAGAAAGTACGTAATATATAGATAAGTAAGGATAAATCACATTAGTAAATATAAAGTCTCTTATTAATATTTATTTTATTGTATTATTATTGATCGTAGATTAGGGAGTTTACACATCTCATGTTATTTAGTTTGTTTAGTATCTTATACAGATGTTATGGCACCTACTAATATTTCAGAAACTTTTTTAAAAATAAATGATCACTATCATGAACCTTTCTGATACCCCATTACTCTATATTATTGTTTACGATGTTGGGGGCAACGAGTAGGTGCAGTTATTGACTACTGCCGAATATGCATTAAATGTGAAAATCTTTTGCAGATTCGTTCCCAGCCTGTAACGAGTAAGTTTGCATGACTATCCTTTGGGTAACGTTTTTAGTAAACATTCTGGAAAATATGTCATTAAAATCCTTTTTATACTTCAGTTCTTTCCAAATACAAGCTACGCCCATTACGACTTTATCATCAGCGAGTATTGCTTCCCTAACTTAAACGGTTGCAAACATTTAAGTCCGCTTCACTTACCTTAATATAAACAATCCATTACAAACAACATTTAATAAAAATTCTAGGCGTCTGCACTTCTTATTCGTACAAACTTTTGCTATGCTAAATCTCAGACTTCTCCGTGCGTGAAATAAGCTTGAAAAGTAGTTCACGTTTTCTACTCGGCGATTTTCGAATCAATATGTATATTATTAAAATTCGTCTATAAAATACACTTTCTATATTTTTTATAACATAAAGTGGCAATCGAATATCCATCTTTCTCTCTTCTCCTCAAATTGGCCATGAAAACTATCTACCGAATTATAAACCGTAACAGACTATATAGCATAGCTGTCACTTGGTAGCAGTGGGTGACAGTGGCATCAGAGCCACTCAAAAATTCAAATATGAAAAAATGTATCATCTTCATTATTTTCTTTCATGCCGTAATTAAAGTTATGATGAAAATAATATGTTAATTTCCATATTTATAATCATGTAATAAGTTACATGCCTTTGTGATGTTATATATTTTATCGTATGATATTTTTATTCATTTTAAACTAGAATCTCGATAAAAATGATCCTTTTCCAAATTCACCGGAACTTCCGTTTGCCCGCCGTTTGAGAGTGGCCGTGTGACTCAGAGACTAAGTGCAGATAAACATAGTATCCGTACCTGGCTCTCAGGAGACTTTGAATATTTTTTATTCCTTTAGTTTGTCCTCAATCAATTAGATCAAACCTGCTCAAATACTATTAATACTAGTATTTTTCATTACTCCTACGCATTACATCTTAAAAAAAAACATGTGTATCGATGAACTAAATGAAGTCATCATTCATGCGGACGCGGGTATAAACATCGCATGGATTTATGCGTTACCAACACAAGTATTACAAAATAAATTACCTTATTTCAGCCTACATATTATGAGTTAATCGTTTTGGGTAAGTTTGGTCCTATTTGTCTAAGTCAACAGCCAGGTAGGCCTATTAATGTGACACGGAAACAAGTATTCGCAATTTACTGGCGTATTGAGATTAAGTAGTAATTCAAGGAAATAAATTTTTGATAAACAAAAACAAGTTTCACGGAATTTCTTATTGATAAATTCAATGTTTTGTTTGATTCGAATCCATATAATTCAAATCAATTACATCCTATTCAATTTATATATGCCGTTGTGTTTCATCGTCTAAATTATTTTACCTGATGGTATTTAATAACAAATATCAACAAATATCTTAGACAGAAAATTTTAGTGCACCAAAAATTTGATAAAAAAAATGGTTAGCCAATCAAGAAAAAAATAATACTTATTGCATTCAAAATATGATTTTAAAGATCTCTTTTTTGTGATACGAATTAACGCCAATATTCTACCACACCCTGCCTGTATAAAAGCTACATTTATACAATAATTAATTACATTTCAATTCATTAAATTACTGTGTGTGATAGAAAAGCTTTGCCACAGTGTTGTGGCTAGAGGCAAAGTAATAAATACATTTTTATGTAAGTATGAGGGACTACATAAAAATAATAAAGATGTTAGTTAGAGTCACATTCTTTTCTCTCTATTTTCATTAAAATTATACTATTCGGTTTACAAAATTATAGTATCATCCTAAAATTTCTAGAATGTCAGTCATCCAACCTTCTCTTCTATTCAGCCTTCTAAAGAGCCACCGGAAATTCACAAGCCGTACGAATTGTGACAGAACAATAGCTGACATATTGCAACGGTGTCAAATGAGCGAGATATAACTCCTCAGTTGCACCTCCCCGATTCTGCTTTCAGGTTTTCGCACATTATAACGATTCCACACCGACTTGACCCTAACTCAGTTCGACATATGGCATTCAAGTGAAGCGTTATGTTATTTTTCATAAGCGTAATAAATAGTGTTTCACCAAAAAATGAGATAAGACTGCCGTGGGGAGATAAAAATTGATAATGCATTTTTTACGGTATAGGAGCTAATCAAGTAGTTGGAACCATTTTCATGATTACTCACGCCCATAGACATCCACATAGCGGCTATACATAAGGGCTGCCCTCCTTTCTCATTCCGCTTCCAAAATATTAATCTGATTTAGTAATTATTTTATTATACTTAGGATAGTTCATAGCGTATCTACAAACTTTTATTACCATTGATAAAATAACATAATTATTATTATTATTAATATAACATTAAATCATATACGTCAACTTACAAAATATATTATGCCGTATTTAACTTCACTCAGACTTCCTTTCAGTAGTCATCATTCATGCAATTACATGATTTCGCCCTCAAATTAGTAATGGATTGTAGATCGGAGGCAGGTCATATGTCACACCGACGACAGCCAATTAGTGTTGAAATATGTCACGAGCACAAAGGGTTGTTTGTTAATTATATAATGGATAATGTTATTTAATAACGCATAATAACTCATAATCAAGTAGCACTCAAGCTAATCACTAAGCTCTTCAATAAATGTCAATGAACAAATATAATATATAATATTTAAATAGAACTGCAATAGGATTCCAATATCTGCCATACTATTTTCTTTTTGACTCTTCTAAAAAAATATATTTTTTTAACAAAAGTATCCTGTCATTTCTAATATGTACCTCCAGGAATATATATGTACAAAGTTTCATGATGATCTGTTGAGTCGTTTAGCGTTAAAGAGTAACAAACAAACTCATTTTCACATTTTTAATATTAAATAAGATAGTTTAGTTAATATTTTTACGTAAGCGTGCTTTTATTTTATTTGAACTTTATTTAATCGTAAGAAGGTAACAGGGATGCCACTTCACCCTATCCTACTAATATTATAAATGCGAAAGTTGGTATGTTTGTTTGTTTGTTGCAATGGCTATGAGATGATTTTCTATTTTCCACGGCAAAGAAATTTATGCGGGTAAAACCGCGGCGCGCTAGTCCAATGTTATGCTTAATATTGTACTAAGTAAACTGTTTTTCTAGGTATTGCATTTAAGTCTAATAGGTTTCGAGCCTTTCGGATACAAACAAATAAAAATTGTTTCCTGTGTATTCCATATCCATATCAATTAATAAAAAAATGTACATGGCTTTAATATTATATAATTTAATACTATATCATTGTATTAAATGACTGTATTATAAAATACAAGCATACGCTGTAAGGACAAAGATAAGAGGAATATTTGCGAATGCCCGCTGTAAGCGACTCGCTTTCATTCCCAAAAGAAATTGAATTTCACCTGACCCGCAGCAATACATATAATTTAATCTTGCTAAAAGCAAAATATTATATTAAGGCGGAAACGGTGCTCGTTGTAATGATATTTATATGATAAGAGAGTTATGTGTTTTTATAACAAAATACGGTATAGAATCGTATGATGTCTTTTTACCTGGATTTTTATAGTATATGGGGCAAACGAACACTAAGAGCCATTTTCATGATTATCGACGCCCATAGCTATCTGCATAGAGATAAACAGATGCGTTACCCTCCTTCCTCCTCCCACCTCCATGGTCCACCGGCTACTTACACACTGCACGAAACGCAACAGCACAGGTGTCACTTTACGCCGGTCTCGTCTAAGCAAGAGGTACCTTCACGTTCGTGCCGCCTTAATTCGTCTAAAATCTTTCTCCCCACATCTCTCTGTGGGTGATTATTATTAGTATGTATGTATTTTAAACAAAATGTACGATAGCTCATTATACGGCCTTTTAAACCCTGGTGTCTTTCACATTGGTTGGCTGTAGGTAAATCAGTGATAAAAATTGAGATTTTTAGACATATTAAAGTCTACAAATATCTTATTAACCTTTTGAAATATATTTATAAAATAAAACATAATATGTATCTTGCGTGTATCATAATAGTTTTTGGGTTATGAGGGGAAAAAAATGGCTGCAAATGGTTCGTGTGTGTGTTACACGTGCTAATGCCTTTTAGCTCTATCAGCTTGAAATTGGCTTGACTTGGCTGTCTGGATACTAGCTCCATAGTTAACTTGGTTAGAAATAGTGCTAATATACTAAGTTTAATATTCCACCCAAGTTTTCTAATTTAAAGTTCATATTGTACCACTGGGGTATGAAATTTGCACGTAATACATGAGTTCATCCTGTGCGCTGAAGCTATTTCTGGCATACGTTGTTAACA
>LUGF01031343.1:10210-26360 GCA_001625245.1 Calycopis cecrops
GCGTATCGACCCGAGCGAACATCGCCACCAGTCCAACGACGATCAGCTGTTTACGCTGCTCAGTCCAGCCCAGTAGCCGCACCCAGTACCTGGTACTGCCCATACTGCCAAACGAAATCATCGAACAACGAAATTATCAACTAATTGCACAGTGTCCCAATTAGCTAAATTTATATAGCAAATTACTCCTTCCTTATTTTGAATCACTATTTATTACACTATTCTTCTGAAGAAGAGTCTTCACCATTATAGTCAGAAGTAACATTTTGACTAGTATCACTAATATTTACACTACAACTTATCTCTATACTAGGGGGTATAATTAATTCTAAAACCTCCGAAGGAAGCTTACTTGTCGGTTTTGTGGGAATTTATCGAAGATTATTTATTATAGGATCAGACGTGATTATTAACATATTAAGTAAATCTCTATTCGTGGCAATACATGAAACTTTCTATCTAATTCTAAAAAAGCTATCGGAATCTTCTACAGTTTTTATTGCGAGCTTCCTGAGCTTTCTCAGAAAGTTGTCCAATAGGTAGAAGAGCCGATTGCACAATATCGACGCTGTGCACAAGAAGTTTGTGAACCGTAACTGGCATATAATACCACGGATAGAGACAGAGGTATAATTTTTTTGTGTCTTGCATTAAACTATAAAATTTTTCAATATTAATATCGTTACCCGAAGCTAATGTTCTAAAAATGGTTCCAAAGTTCTTAATTAGGGTCACATGTAATATCTGAAGCTAGTTCTGGATTCCCAAAAAATCGACAAGCAGTATTTCCATCATTAGTGTTCCCGAATCCAGGTTTTGGTTTATCTACTATCAAACCCATTTCCGACTTAAACCTATCTTGGATACGAGCCGAACGCTGCTTCACATTTGCTTTGTCATTTTCATCTCGAAGTTGCCATTGCATGCCAACAATAGCTTGTGTGAAGAATACATTTGAAGGAAGGTATCCAAGCGTGAAGTGGAAATATACCAAAACCCAGAATATTGTTCCTATTTATTACAAACTCCTTAGGCTCAACATTCATAAATTTAGGAGTAGTCCCACAAATGAAGCACTTTTGAGTCGAGGAAGTTTCAGTCATAGAATTGCACACTTTACCGTCAACAATCGTGAACATGGGAGAGGCCTATGTCCAACAGTGGACTGCAATAGGCTGATGATGATGATGATGATGATGAATCGTGAACAGCAATTCGTGTTTCATAGATATCTCATTACCATTTTACCGATTGTTGGTATCAATTGGTTTATTTCCTCCAAAACTTTATTGGTTTCCGTTACAGTAAAGTATGTTGTTTCTTTGGAGAACATAAACTTAATTGGCCTATAATAATTCACAGTAGAAGATGGTCGAGGATTCTGCCAAACAATGTTACCACTATTGTCACGTAATTGAAGCGGCACAAACGAGAATACAAATAAAAACTCGTCAGTGTCTTCACTGTTTGCGAATTTTTGTTTGTAAGTACTATGACCAGAACTTTCATCGCACCCCCACTTGCTTGTGAGGGAAAATGATGAGTCAGGAGGCAAAGATCTGACATCCATATCGGCCCTAATTAGTTAATCAGTGGTTGAAATGTGTGCAAAACATTTATTAGAACCGGAACAATACGGATAATGGCTATCTAATTAAATAATTCGTTCCTGGAAATTTGAACTTATGACTTTTGTCCAGCTAGCATGTTCCGGATGAAACACTGTGCGACGGCTGACGTCGACGCTGGGACGGCTGACACAGACACTACTCGACGGCAGCAGTCGACGTAGCGACGGCTGCCGTTGACGCGCCGATGGCTGCCACCGACACTTGTCGACGGCTGAAGTTACCTCTGCCGTTGACACGTGTCGCTTGTGTGCAAGAGCTCTTAGTCTAGCAGAGACTCGACTGCTGACATAAGTTTGTTCTGATACTTGGTTATGCTAGAAATATTGGCGCGGCACATGTATATTGCATCACCTGTACTGTAATTTTCATAATAAAAAATGCCGGTGGTTTGCAGCACGTCTTTAATATTATTTATAAGAAACAAGGAACGAAGTGGGAGACAAAACACAGCCTTGCGGAATACCAGCACTGACGGATTTGAGATCCGAGCATGCAACATCGACAATAACGTTACTGCTAGGTTCTGTGAAAAACTACTGATCCAATCGTATCATTTTCGGGAGTCTGTTGGAGGGGAGCTTTGAAAGGAGCGCTTTATGCCATACCCAATATAAGGTCTTAGCTATCTCCAGACTAATCGACAGTGACTCGTTTCGACCCCTTCGTTTCAACCGACTATGCCGACGGGTGCGTTAAGTAGGTTAAAAGGTCTCAGCCGAACATCCCTTACAGAAACTATATTGGCGGTTTCTGATAAGCTGCTGTTCACTAAATAATGCAGGAGTTAACGATAGATTTCATAATGTGGAAAAACAAGGGGGTAATTGCAATTGGCCGGTAGTTGGTTTACCGAGCTGTCGCCTTTTATTGGGATCGGGTGCACCAAACCTGTTTTCAAAAAGCCTTGGCACGCCCCTACCGACTAAACCCCTGCGGGTGCCTTCAGCCTCTGTGATTGGAGGGCCCCGGATCTAAAAGCAACAGGGCGCCTCCAGCGACAGGCTGGCCTCGGTGAGAAGGCCAGAATCTTCCTCCTTAGGGACTGTCCGGCTGCCTTTGAACAGTTCGACGATGGAACCGTGCAATGGGGTCAGGTTCCCATGCCCCCCTGGCCCCAATGCTCCAACGGAGCACACCACGCCGGTCATCCGAATCCACGCCGCCATCTGCTGATTCAGAGGTACGGGTGGAGGACTTCCGGCACTGGCCGGTCCCATCCGCGGGGCGGCGGACCAACCATCAAACGGCCGCAGAGGACAGCAACAACACACCACATCTCCTCTTCCTCTGCGGCCCCACCGCCAACGCATCTGACGGTGCGCCCCCGTTCGGTCGCGGGAGATAGGGTGCACGGCATCGACACACCGAGACACCTCTCCTCCCGCGACCCCACCTCCATGGACGGCATGCGTCCAATGGACGCATCCAGAGCGGGCCTAGCGAAGCCCACCCGACGCGTCCGCACCCGGGATACCTCTTAGTTCGCCGTGGTTGTCCAAGCCATGGCTACTAAGCCCCCTCACCGCGACAAGGTGGAGATCCGTCGAGGGGGTTTCAAAAAGCCTGCGACAACGCGAATGGAGTAGGAGTATAAGAAAAGCCGCGTCATCACCGGTGCCAACTACGGAGCACATGTCTGCAGCACAAGACGGCGATAGTTTTCTTAGCGGGCGCGGCGTTGCAAACTGAGCAGCATGGTTTCGCTATACAATTAGCAGAGAGTGGCTCTTCCATTCCGCAGCGGTAACATAGCTTACAGTGGTCCTCCTTTGTGGTGTTTCCCGGTGGTGTGCCCTTGACCCAGACTTTTGTATCAGTGTTTGGAGCGTATCTCCCTGAGATGTAAATTTACCTTATTCCACTCCACCTTTATACTGCCTGCTGCTTCTAGTATTTTTGGCTGCAGAAATTCAAATAAGTGCGGTGCGCGAATCTCAAAGGTCTGGGCATAATTAATTATTATACAACACTAACTTAAAAGTAATTATCTACAGAAATTAAGAGAATAAAAAACAAAAATAAATGATTTAATTTTATTAATAATAATCTTAAATATAAATAATTTTAAATAAGTCATTACTAAATTATTTAATTATTAAATATATATTACATTATTTATCTAATTTTCTCTGTATTGTTTAGGTTTTTGTACCTGTAAAATGGTATTTTGATAAAGTCAAAGTTGATCCGCCTAGTTTTGACAATTTCACGATAGTTGATCGCCGATAACTTAGGTGTTCTAGTCCGTTTGGGACTATCGAAGTCAACGTGGTACAGTCCAAACTTCACCCTAGAACAAGAAATATAGAAGTAAGCAACAATGACAACAATTGTCATGCGAGACTAGGGATAGGGTTGGCAGAGAACGGAATGTCACATGTCAAGAATACATATTAGAAGCAGGTACCACACAACCCAGGCATAGAAAAAAATAATATAAGTTTATTTATTTATTTTATTTAATAGTTATTGTACAAAAGTAACATAAATTATAAACTTAATTTTATTTTATTTATTATTATTTTATTTCTGTATGTTGCCTGATTATTTTTATGACTGTTAAGTATTTCCTAATATGATATATAACATAATGATGTTGTCTAAATGTCTATATATTAATATGTGAAGCAAAAACTTTAGGAACATTTTTACGGAGAAGTATAAAATTAGGCACATATTTTATAGTTTACGTGTAATAGAAATGCAGAACGCTAATATTTTTTAATAATAATGTTTATAAAGTGCTTTAATTTAATAAATAAACTTTACACAAACTACCACAGATTAATAAACTACCATGCATTTGACACATTGATATATAAGAAACACGTAATTATTAATTAAGTTTCTGTGTCTTTTGCAGTGTTGAAAATTCAAAATTGTTTGCTTTAGTTACGATGACAATATGTCATATGATATCTATTTTTTTAATTACAAAAAGTTTGACTTAGATCGAATATCGATCTTCGCGGTTCACTAGTTAGCTCAGAAGGGCGTTCAAACCACGCGCAAATTAAATTTAACAAGGGCAAAAAAAAATAAACATTGAACCTGAAAAAAAATAAAACTCGAATAAATTTATAAATATTCATACGAATTCGGCGACTGATTACCACATTACCATAGAGTATCTGTTAATTTTATTACCATATTAATTCGCAAGCAATTATTCTGTCGGCGTGAGTCGCGTACAAAACGTTCGTTTTATATGATAGGAAAGCAAGTGAGCAAACTAAATTTTTTGACAACTACCAAGGCCCACAGACAACCGCTTAATTGTTACTCAGATACGTTGCCTGCCTTTTATTCGCTACTAGCTGTACCGTGCGCGAGTTGCTACGCCACCAAAAGATGCGTCAGCATAGACTATCATAGCAATATATAAAATTCATTGGAATGACAGTGTTTTAACCTGAGAATTCCAAACTTGTATTTGGCTTATTTGTCACGTAAGTTCCTAATAGGCTAACTGATATTTTAATAGCCTCCAACGAAGTATTATACTTACAAGCCTAAGTGAGGACTGCCAGGATCTTCTCCAAATATACCTGGCCTAAATGAAGTAAGTAATTACAACACTGGGTTTTCAGAGGCAGAAAGAGCCGGGAGATAAAACGTACATTGCATTAGTGCTGTCCCAGGACATAAAAGTCCCGTTCAGATTGTTAATTAAACATAATTAACTCTCTAAAATTTGGTCGTCATTTTACCTAGGCACAAGGTTTATAACTTATGTATATTAATTACGTTAATATTTTCATAGAAGCGAGGGTAAAAGTGGAGAATGTCTGTGCTGAGAAATGAGGGCATTGACCTTTTGATCCTCGTTTGAAGGCTATGTACATAAGTCTCCCTCGAAAGGCGATGGTCTGATAAAGGCTGAATGATGATAATAGCGAGGGAAAATGGGCATCGTCAAGAAAGGATCCAAATTCAAAATGTTTTTTTTTTCGTTTTAATTCCATGTATAATTTTATTATTTACAGTTGTTTAGGTAGTACCAAAATACCATTCAATTCATAAACAAATAACCCGAGTGATTATAATATATTTTAATGTTTACTGTGTCAATCGCATTACAGGCGTATTAAATATCACATACGTTGAAATCCACCAAGCCGTTCCCGTTGGTACGTATACATAGTTATATTTATTTATTTTCGTCAAGCGGGGATACGCATTTACGCGCTGCCATCGGGTCTGCATGAGGTCCGGTGATATAAAAGGCTCGTGGTCAGCATAGTGCCGAATACCTACTAAAACTGTTATCAATGCAAAAGTTATCAGTGCCGCAGTTGACAATGCAACACCTCAGACGGGTTGTTCCGTTGCTAAGGACAACCCCCGTAACTTCGGGACAGTGCAATAGAGTGAGCTGAAATTTCTGTCCTTGCCACTTACCACGAGGTAAAAGAGACTCCTTTTTACTCCAGCTTCGTTGTTCAACTGGCTTCGACTGGGTTCACATTAGGGTATTGAGCCTCTCAGTCACAGGTTGTACATATCAGTATAATTAATGAAAAGTTGCTCGTAAAAACAAGAATAAATATTCTTACGTATAGCCGGTGTCCCATTCGAAGTCATCCATCAGAGTCCACGCGAAGTATCCCTGTATGTTGCAGCCGTCTTCATTTACAGCAAGCAGAAGCTGATTCAGGTATTCATTGTAGTACGACACACGTTCGTAGTCGTCCAACTGCCCATCATCACAAAGTCCATTTTCGGTGACAATGATTGGTATTTTAGTTCCGTATTGGCGAGTTATCCAGTTCAGCAGTTTCCGGAAACCGGGCGGGTAGACCTGTGAACGCAATAAACATCATTATCAACAGACATTGACGCCCAATGCCGGATATTGGTCTCCCCAAGAGAGCTCTATCATTGGTCACGGCCACGAGCCACTTGTATATAGCGGCTTTCCGCCATCTTCAATAAGTCACAACGAGAAAAATGGTCAGATTTCTAATGGAAATTCTAGATCCTTATTCATTTGTAGCGTTTTAATGAAAGTTTTAGTAAGAAGTAGTACCATAGTACATAATATTGTTGTATTGGTTCGGCACGATTAAAATACCTCTTATGATGGAGCCGCAGTGATAGCTATAATGTCGTATTTACAACATTTCAGGGGGCTGTCGTGGGGAACTGCAACTCATCTATATACAATTGAGCGGATGTTTAAGAACGTCTGTAGTTGCCAAAGGGTTTGACCGTGTATGTAAAAAAAGGTATATTCTTACCGCAAACCAGTCTGCTCCGGGTAGGGGCCAACTCGGATCATGTTCCATTTTGACACCGACATCGTGATCCATTGATGGTATCAGCCAACCCTCCTCCATGTCAGATGGAGACACCTTGTACGTTGTATAGTGATTTAAACCAAAGAAATCTGCAGTTCCTTTTATCATCTCCACCTGCAAAAAAGGGTTTGATAAACTATAACAAATTACATAATAATAAAACATAAATAAAAGTATTTATGATGATATTGATTCTTATGTAGAAATAATATAAAAAAAAAATGAATTAATTATTATTTAGTTTTTTTTAGTTTATCTAAATAAAAGCTTGATGTTAGTAACAGTAATATTGTAATATTAATCAATTATACTATAAAAAAGTATTTGGATCGTTGTCTAAGTAAACGGTGTATTACCTCTTCAGGAGTAAATTCTGGAAGCCGGGATCTCGGAAATCCCTGTTGTTTACTGATAGTGCCAATTCTATCAATGACGAATTTTGGATAATTGCCTTCTTCAGAAAAGATCGGGTGTGCATACGTTCCTAACTGTAATAAAAGAATAAATAATGAAAGTAATCATTTTTTAACTAAGATACATAGGAATACAAAAAAGTTTATTAATTTTCTCATTATAATTTCATAAAAATTATTTTTAGGAACAAAGTTTACCAATTTAAGCGTAGAAATTCTACACTAATAAATATTCAATTACATTGAAATAATATGTGTTAAGATAATTTTTCAACTACTATAATTTCACAAATCTATCATGATATTAAATCTACTATGTAAATATAATATTATCGTAAGCACAAATCAAGTTCATAGAATCCTTCAGGACCGCTGTAACATCACTATATAAATTGTTTCTTCCCGCCTTAGCGATTACAAACTGAAAATGACTCGGGGTTTCTCAAAACAAAGAACAAAAGGGTCTCAGGAGTAACCACTAACTTGTTATTCATAAGTTGGAATTTGATTAAATTAACTTGTACTCTCTCAAGATCGCCCAATGATGTAAATTTGGACAAACGTACATAACTACTAGAGAACTATATAATTAAAGACACTAAAGATTAAAAAGTAAGAATTGGTTTTTTCGAAAATTCATATCGTTTCTTTTTTGAAAACTAAAGGTGAAAAAATAATAAATTAAATAATATCAACGTCCATTGCCCTCTTTCTGGCAGTAATGATTACATGCTCTTATTTTTTTTTTTGCTCTGGCAATGGCGTACTATAAAATTTTAATAGATTTTTTTAAATACACAATCCTTGCTATACTCCTACTTGAGTCGGTATCCTCATTACTGAGGGTCGTGATACACTAGCTGGGCTGTAATTCTCTTCTTCACAATATTTCACCATCTGGTTCTGTCCTTGACAGCGTGGTGAGCGTTGTGCAGCATACAGTTTAACACAGAGCGAATTTGGTCAGTTTATTTTGTCCTTGCTATATCAGCTTACAAAATTTACTCGTATAATCATTATGCAGCCTAAGTGTGTTCGAAGATTGAAATTACAACAAAATGACTTACTACATATACTTTTGTGCCATCGTTTGTTGATATGATTATTTGAAGGCGACTAAGCTAAATCTAAAAAAGTTTTAATTTACATCACCCACCTTCATTTGAAGATAACGCTCCGCTGCTTCTACGTCTTCTTCCTTATTACTATCTTTTGGTTCAGCGTAAAATGCATCATTTGTCACACCAATTATGCCTAAAATATAAAAAGGACTTTTTAAAAAGTACAAGAGAGTAAACGAACAGCTTGGTGGGTACCGACGCGGACCGCCATAGACTTCATCATAATCGTTGTGCAGATGTACTGCTCCCATCTTCTTCATAACCTCATATACTGCATGAAAGGCGACCGCGTAGCTAACACTTTTCGGCTTTATCATGTAAGTAAGGTACTGGTTAAAATTACACCATTAAGCAGTTTAATTTTTGAAATAAGGAATGCTCATCATAAAACTGGTTGTGCCAATCCGTCGGCACGGTACTTAAATTGTGGATAGAGCGGTACAATATTATTTCGTTTCGCGCAAGAACACTGAAATAAGTAACTAATATAATCTGAAATAATAAGTAAGTCATAGCCTAGCTAATCTAAAAAAAACGATGTGCTGTTTGTTTAAAATGCTAACAATTACCAACCTAGATCCGCTCCCTACTATGTCAGAGCCGAGCAATCGGCTCAGGTTGAGAACCTGACCCCTGGACCTCACACCTGGACTCAGATAAGGAGTAGAAATTGTAAAGAAATTGCGTGTAGCGGCTTTTCCGCCTCATTGTATACTATACAGATTGTCCCAGAGCATAGTTATCATCGGAAGTGGCCTAATATCTTTACCAAATTATCGAAAAAAACTAAAATTTAGAAATAAATCGATGTCAGTTTTTTTATTGCCATTTCTTTAATTTTCATAGAGGCGGCTGACTGGTTGCACTGTTTTTGTGGATATTTAATTTGTTTGGAGTTTATTTTCCATCCAGTTTTTTTTATTGCATAGCCATTACTGTCACATATCCCTTAAATCTCCAAACACTATCTGAACTTAAATAAAATACCTACTTAGAAAATGAGGATGAAAAATTAAAAGTAAATTAAAAAATAAACAAAAATATCTTTTCTTAGGTAGCAAATATGGTATTCTATAGGTGGTTATGAAGGCAGCGCATACTACATCATGATTTTTGCAACGCATTCTTCGGATTGATGAACATTTATTAGAACTGACATCACCAATTATCGAAATTTGCACATTTGAGCCGCTGAAAATCCGCATGCGATAAGAGAAACAACATTTCAGCAAGAATTTTCAATAATCATGTAAGCCAGAATGATTTCCAATCTGGACAATGGTTAATTTTAATTGTTAAGCAGACTTGACGGCATTGTAAGTTTTTAGTGTAACGACTAGCATTGATTACTGGAGGATATCCGTTTGGATCGGGGTCGCTCTAATTGCCGGAGTGACTCCTTTTGCGATGCAGACCGGTCCCTAGTCAGGGACGGGCCAGTTGGCGGGGTGTCCTGTTGCTGATAGGTCCGGGACACTTCAACATGGCGGCCGAAGGCTCTCGCAGTGGTTTTTAGTCGGTAGCGGTTTTACACTGAGTCGTACACACCCTCCCAGCTGACCCAATAGCCGGTTGGACGGTGCATAAAGCATTTTCCCTGCGTAAAAAAAAAAAGGATATCCGTTTGGATGCATTTGGAAGAACATGTTACGTAGATAGACTAGTTCTAAGTTCTGAGCTATTGTTATTTTGGTGCAAAATAAAGTTTTTTTTATTTATTTATTTATTTTACATCTATCCTTACGAGCCCCTGACATTACGCTATTTTTGTGCGACAATTTACCGATTCAAATTATCCAAAGGGTATTTATTGATAAACGTGGTCCGTAGCCTGGCGTCCGTTGGATTTCTATTTTTGGATATATTTGAAACAAACCTGTTCATTAACGCTAGTTATTTCTTTTTTGTAATCAGAATACAAAACGGATTTGGTTAAAATTTGGCACAGATACAAATTTCGGCCTGGAACAGCATAAACATAGTAGATATAAACAGATAATATTATGCAGGTGTATTTGAAAATACAGCTGAATTTTCATATTCATTTGATGAGTATTCATGGCATGCTGCGCTTACGTAATGAAAATATCTTCAACGTGTAATAAGAAGTTAGCCTAAGAGGACAAGTTCCGGTTTCCATCGTCCACGACAAATAAGAATTTATCGTGGGCAGTGGCAGACAGTAATTAGCTTTTTTCACATCGCATACAAAATATAAAGTCTTTTAATCTATTTTTGATATGGGTACTTATTTGCACTGGTTTAAAATTTTCACCTACCTTTTTGGTGCGGCCGGAATTCTTTGTCATAGAGGTGATAAACACGTGCGTGTCCCAAAATCAAATTGTGAAGGCACATATAATCGGCAATTCCCCTGGAATTTAAAGCGGGAACAAAATATTCATTGCCGTATCCCTGCGAATAACAAATATTTTATAAACATTTTTAATAACAGCTGGTTAGATTCCATTTACCCGATAATATCTCAAAGAAATTGGAACTCTGGATGCAGATCCAGAATTCCAATTTCTTTGACTTCCACTTAGATTGTCAACCATCTCTCGAACCCTATCGAATCAATTCTTATCAATAAACCAATCAAGAGATTCCATAAGATCTCCAAAAAAAATAGGGCAAGTGGGGACTTGCCCTATTTTTTTTATCAATAATAGGTATGTAACTTAAAGGTACCGACTACTTGTTTACCCTCTTATACTAGAAAATAAAATGTCCAGTAAGTCTCGTTAGTTCGTTAGCTATCCTCCGAGATATCCTCCCCAAACGCTACAAAGATGTAGCAGAAAAGAACCTAAACTCAAAATTTTCAAAGGCATACATACAAGTCAGATGAATTTTAGGTTAGAGCTATGAAAATAAGTAAAAAAATCAAATCGCTCACGTTATAGCAGTGTATATGAGGCTCGTTAATAGTGGTCCATGTTTTAACGATGTCACCGAACAAATTGAATACAACTCTTGCGTAGTCTTCATAATAATCGATAATTCTAGAGTTCGTCCAGCCGCCTAGGTTCATGAAAGAGGTCGGCAGATCCCAGTGGAATAAGGTCACGACTGGGGTTATGTTGGCCTTTATAAGTTCGTCAAGCAGCGAGCGGTAGTAACGGACTCCATCCTCATTCACATAGTTCGCAGTGCCATGGGGTAGTAGCCTAAAATATTGAAGGTTAGCTTTTATAAAAGAATTTTGTGGAACTCGCACACAAAGAGTTGTGTACCAACGGCTTGTTACAAGCATTACAAGCTATACAACTGATAAACTTATATTTGCGGGCGTCTGCATATCCTATTAATATTATAAATGCGAAAGTTTGTATGTTTGTTTGTTTGATTGCTACTCCTTCACGCAAAAACTCCTAAATCGATTTTCATAAAATTTGGCACACACATAGAGGGTAACATAGATTAACACAGGATTCACACACACACACACACAGATTTTCTATTTTTGGATCAAAATTCACTCTGATGAAACCGCTGGGCGCTGCTAGTGTTTTATAAAGTTAGTTTCATTTATTACTTAAGTAAATTTGTTGTCTTTTTTATAGCTCTCCTCCGCTTTTCCCCATACAATATGTCTTGGGAAACTCACTAACCAAATGAAACGCCTAAAAATATCAATCATCCTGTCGTGTCGCGGTCGCCCTGATACATCTGTAACGCAGCACTTGTTCTACCTTTTACAAAAAACTCGAAGGACATAATATCATCGGCCATCTTGATTTTTATTTAAAGGCTTCGTTTTTATTTAAAGGATCAAACAAGAGGATACATGCTAATAATAATATGTATTTATAGGTAAATATACAAAATATATTAAAGATAGATATTATTGTACCTCTACAAAAAAAGCTAAATTAAATGAAATATCCAACTACTTAGGTAACAATGAAATCTCTGTACCTCTCGCTCATATCATACCACTGTAAAGTGCCAGCTATTATTTCGCGTTTCGTGAGTTTTATGACGGCTTGATAGAGGAGCAGGTAAGTAGAGCAAAATATTTACATAGCAATTATATATTGGCAAGAATGAAAAGGCCATTATAAGGTTTCTTTGTTCCTTTGTACTTTAACAAATTAAATATCTGTATTTCGCGAGTATTCTACTAATTTAAAATGAAATAAACCTGATTCTGCCCTGAAAGATATTAGTAGGTAGATTTAATTGACGTTCAAAGAATTTCTTATAATTCTATTTTTGAATAAAAATATTTTCATTTCATTTCTTTTTTTCATAAAGCGTTACGTTACTCTTAACTTGTAGTTGATATGACCCTGACCTGGAGTATAATTTTGTGCAATTGTGAATTTCACAAAATTGTATTCCTCATATTATTTTTTATACGGAACTTAGTATTTGTTTCTTAAGAAATAAGATCCAAAAAAATAATATTCCGATTTAAAAAATCTGAATCTCTTTTACAGAATTTCATCCCATAATCGTTTAGTAACTTTGCCGTCAACTCGACGATGAAACTCAACGATGAACTCACCGAGGCCATGAAATCGAGAAGCGATAGTACTTTACTCCCAAAGACTTCACCATTTCAACATCTTCCTTGTACTTGTGGTATGAATCTGCGGCTATATCACCGTTTGAATGGTCTACAGTGAAATTTGGATGCTGGTGAAGATAGGTATCCCACATGCTTTCACCTTTGCCTGTGGGGTAAGAAGATAGGTATTAGATAAACGTCTTCATTCTTGAATTTATTCAGTAACAATTACAGATAGTCGGATTGACAGACGGACAACAAAGTGATCTTATAAGGGTTCCGTTTCTTCCTTCTGATTAACGGCATAGACGGAAACAAGTAAAAATATTTGATTTTTAAATCGGCATATTTTGCGGTCAGCTACAAAATTTTATTGTTTCTTGGAGTGAATTTGATGTGATTGTTTTATTTTAAACTTAAAAATGTCGTAAAGGTCAGCATAAACCAACACAGTGACGAAAAACATTGGTGCTACTTTCGAAACAAGTTAAATTCAAAAGTGTGTCAAATGGCACGAAGTAAAGAGAATAAAAGGTACGTTTGTACCGAGATGCTAAGAACGTGCACGGTGGTCTGCTAAAGCAATAGGGCTCTACTCACACTAGATCTGATTGAAACCGTCACGTTATGTTTTCACCTATAATTATTGTCTATATTAACCAATAATTGAGGTACAAATTATATTTATATGCGAAGAGACGGGATTCATCGTGCGTTGATACATGTATTCACCAGAATGTATAAACACAGAAATTGACCAAAACAGGACAAGCTCTCAGTGGCCATGACATTGAGCATCATCAGCTTTGTGGCATGCGTCACTAAGTGCAACAAGTCCCTTTGCAACATTAGAACTGCTCTTCGACGTCATTTCTTCGAGTTGCGCTAACACAAGACAATAAAAGTGCAGGACTAATTAATTTAATTAATATATCAACATTCGCGAACTAACTCATGTAGATATTTTTTTAATATCTACGACTTGAACCATAATATTATAATCTTTTAATCTTTTGTTTAAAATTTTTCGACAAATTTATGTTCATACAGCTTTATATTGACAATTAATATAGTAACAGGTATCTATGTTTGCTTAAATGTAACCACAGCCGAATCCAATGATTAATCAAGCTAAAATCTATACCAAGGTTATAAAGTTGAAGGGTTCGTATGGTTTAACGTGCTCATCCATGAGAAGTACGGGTCCCATTTCTGAAATTTTTACGGCTTTACGTAGCCTATTTACGACCAAGTTTATAACTTATTTACTGTCACGTAGTACTAGTACGCAAAAAAAGACGGAGCTATGCTGGTTACGCAAGTGAAACCGCAGGGCACGGCTCGTATATAATAATAATTAAACCAAATTAAAGACAGCCCTGTAAAGTTTGAGTGAACCTTGATAGCTGTTACCAATTAGCATTATTCAGGCTTATTATATATTATTAAGTATCAAATATATTGAATTCAATGGCTTTGACCTTCGAATAGCTGATCTAGTTTGCCATTGTGGACAAACTTGTTAACGTATAAATTAGCAGTTCTTTGTCTTCACGTGACCAACTCGTTTATTTATATTTTTATTGAAAAATAAGTTTATCTTACACACTTGTATTGTATATGTATAATACACATGTCGATAAGTTTTTGCACAGTTTATCGACTATTTTTATGCCTTTAAATTAGCCGCGACTTTTTATAGTATAAGGTGACAAAAGAGCAGTTGGAATGACTAATGACGTCCCGTGGACGTCCTCCGACTGATAAGAAAAAAAAACGCTGATGTATCGTTCAGCTTTCTTACTATACTCTGATAAGAAATTCGATAAGGTAGCTTCGATTTTAGTGCGGTATCATGTAAGATAGAGGTACCCAGGTCGTGTCGACCCAATTCCGCTGCAATGCTGCATTGAGCACCTCTCACTAAAAGTATATACGCAGACTGGCGCAGTGGTACAGGTCTCGGATAGGCGCAGTATATTGCGCCAGGGTTTAAACTTTGGTTCCGCCATGGTCATGGATGTTTATCTATGTATTTATATAATAAAAATCTTAAAAATATTTCCGTTGTCTAGTACCCGTAACACAAGTCCTTACGGTACTTAGCACGGGGCTAGACTCACTCAGTGTGATATGTCCACAGATATTATTATTATTTTTATTATACCATATTAAAAAAACCTAAAAGAGAAGGAAGTGATACATATACACAATCTTGGTTGCAAGGCGTGACACACCAAATTACTGTACAAACACTTAGCAATTTTGAATAGCTAATATGTTATTTATTGTGACTTTACCTTTATTTCATTGCCGTAGCATGTGTGCTAACACCTAGAGTTATCATTGTTACACACTTTAGTTGTTCCTATAAAATGCGGTAATTAACTTATTATGCATTTTATATCAATTCATAAAATACTTACAATATCTGAGATAGTATGGATAATGAAATACATCAGGATGTAATGATTAATATTTTATTAAATATAAAATAAAAGAAAACGTTATTCAAGATTAATTAAATAACTGTTTGACTACAATACAGAATAAAACACAAATCAACACAAATCAGTTAATTATTACATATTATGAGGTTAACGAAGAAAACTAATGAGGAAGCCTGACCTTGGGTCAAACAAAAAGAGTTTATTCTTGGTATAGGATTATTTAATAATTCTATACACACTAAATGTCTCTTTTATTTATAATATATTCGTTCATTTTGTACAAGGCAAGACAAAGGTGATATGGTCTACTCTTGTTAGCTCTGACATAAGTAAACATATATACCGAGACTTATCACTACACCATTTGTAAGAGGTTGTGGGTGCCACCATGGGTGCATTTCATTAAAACCGGCACGGTCGAGGAAGTATTTCTCGCTAACGAAATCGGCGTAAAGTGACAATCGTGCTATCGCGTTTCGTGCGGTGTGTAAGTATCCGGCGTAGTGGTCCGTGGAGAAGGGAGAAGGAACGTTTCCCGCAAAACAAACAAAACTGAGCTTAGATTATCTTTCCACAGATACGTCGGTGACAGGAAAGTAGCGATAGTGCTGTGCTCGTAGAGAAATTCCCACAACGCAAAGCTAGAAGTTTTCACTTCGTTATGAGATAAAACTTGCGATGAACATTTCAAGTTACTGTGAAATTATTACTTACTTTAT
>LUGF01031343.1:27450-54555 GCA_001625245.1 Calycopis cecrops
GCGAAGAAGATTGGCAAGACTTGGAGCGAAATCAAACGCGACGCTCAAGACCGACCGACCTGGAGAGTCACTGTGGACGCCCTCTGCCCCAACTCGGGGACTTAGGAATATAAGTCAGTAGGGGACATCGTCATGCTACCGGAAACTCATAAACCGCACGAAAAGCGACAGCAGAGCTTTGCGGCGGTATCATGGCAGTGGCATGTACCTTCCCGGTTATGTCATTGGATTTTAGTTACACTTCAAAGGCCGGACACTACATGGCACTACCTTTACTATGTACGCCAAAATAGACGTCAAGAAAGATGACATTACTACCACTTGATCGTCTAAAAGTGTATTGGGTTTTTCAAACTCTGTATCATATATACGGCAAGTAGGTGGATACTTGCGGCATATTTGGCGCTTTATTTATATATATTTTATGTTTGAATGTTTTTTCGGGAAAAAAACAAGTGTGATATCTTTTAAATTAACAAATTCACACATAAACAAAATTTCCGTATACAAATAATCAGGTACGTTGTAAATCATCATGGTCAGTTTCTGCGGTTTTAGCTCGAAGGTTTGAGAATTAGGTAATAACAGGTAATAGGTATAAATATTCAATTGTTTCTCTAAGGTCATCACAAAAGCTTTAAGGATTATGGCATAATTTCCAATGTCACATATTAAGGAATCTTACATGAGTATATATTTTTTTATACTTTAATGATATTTTCAAAAACTTCCTTAACATGTAATGAAAGCATATAAAATATGTATGATTTTGGATAACATAAAAACAATGAGTCAATACTACTACTTACTTTTAATAGTAAGAATACTGCACTGCAACTGTCTAAGGACGGAAAAACCTAGCAGCCACCAAAAATGACAGCTTCAAAATATGCAGCAGCGTATGGTCCATTAAAAGGAGAAAATGCAATAACTACTGCATTACAATTATTTACATAGTACACACTCTACAATCTACGAACATTGGCGTTTAATAAAAAGATCTCATTGTCTGTTTTCTTATCCTATAAAACGAAATGTTTGTAAATGTGTGTATGTAATGGTCTGTATTTTCAAGGAAAGTACAAAGGTATGTAATGATATCGTTTATGTGGCAACCACCAATAGAGTAACCTCCTTAATGAAGTTAAAAACTTCACTTACCTCCCTCATTCCAACCTCCTTCTATTTGATATGCAGCCGACGCTACTCCGAATATAAATTCATCGGGGAACGTATAATTGCTCAACCCGGACTTCTTTTCTAGCGAGCTCACTCCATTTGCTAAAAGCTGCAGGCTGCGAATCAAATATCACAGGATATAAAGACAATATTTACTTCAGACGATGGTGAAACAGAGGTAATACAATTGTTGCATATAGTTTTGGCATATATAATAAACCCTTTTTCTTATTAAGCAATAGCAATGTTAGCGGTTCGTGCGGTTTGTAAGTTTCCGCTGGCCGTTCGGGATTAATAGGGAAAGAAGCCCAAAAACATTTAAATTTTTGTTAATATTTATTATTATGTTTATTCCTTCATTTTCTCCTGCATCAATAGTCGCTAGAAGGCTCCGTCTTCTCATTGCCTCCTTGTGCTATAAAAAGTGCGTGCTTCATCTAAATATCTTGATAAAATTCAATCATTTTTAACTTTTAGCTTTTAAATAATTGTGCAAAGATAGTTATGTTAAGTATCAATATTTTATGAAATAAATAACAAAACCTTTATGGTTCAGATATTCATACATTAAGAAATGATTAATAATAATTGTTTTGGTGTGAAACGTATTTTTATAATTTAATAATATCTTAGTGCTTTTTTAATTAAATAATATTGCTGTAGATTATATTGCCAATTGAACAAATTACGGTTATGCTTATCGCAGTTATAGTTATATAATTTCATACAATTCGTATAAGCCTAGAAAAGATTAACTGAGACATTTTCAAATAATACGATAATATCATGATTATTGTTAAACATAATATTATACCTATACTCGTTTAAGTTTGTATTTATAGATAGAGTATTATAGAAGGACTAATAACTGCTTATATGTTTTACAGAATGAACATTTTGTTACAAATGTGTGCAACATTTATCGATACTCCGAATATAAATTAGGTGCATAATATAGGTGCATTTTTGAAGCAATGATAAAGTACATTGACATCCGATTACCCGCATACGATTAGGTAACATATTATAGTCATATAATAAATATCTGTATAGGACATTGAACTTACCACTACAACACGAGGCATGAATTTTGAATTATACATATGTTTGATATTAAATTTTATGACCCGAATATAATAAAATCGTATCCACTCTGGTGATCTGATTTAAGTATTTTAATTAATTTCGAAATATAAATCGATAAACTTAAGAAAATTATCATGTTTTTATTTTTTTATTCTTTCGATTTCAAGTCTTAACTCCCCTATAATGTTTTTATACGCAGGTTACGCCATTACGTTGGCTATTGAAGACATTTCAAAAATTCTTTGTCTTTTTTTTGAAAGGGTGAACGGTAGACATATACATATTATATTTCTATACATATATCTTTAAGTATCTATATATTGTAAAAATAGGTTTTTGAATAATTTAGAATCTATTTATTTACTTCATATTATTTTCTTTTAAAATATATATTTACATGTATTAAACTGATAAAATAGGTATAGATTTATGAATATTCACATGTCCTGTGCTAGCACAAGGACCAACTGTTACTATTTACCTAATATTGTCATTCACAGAATAACTTCGTTTAGAAAAAACGTAGAAATCTCTGAATATGCTGATGCTTTTTTTGATGACCTCCAATTCATACAATCTGGTATAAATAAATTTAACTATATAATATTTCAGTTATGATTAAATATTTCTCGTAACAAGAATAAGGTGTCTAAATGAAGTATTATGTTCATAGATTGAATGTTCAATTTAGTTTATTTATAGGTTTTGAATGTTGTGATGATTTTAATGTTGGTTTATTTTTTTATTATATTTAATTTATTAAATATATGTTATGGTGCTGATAATACTGTATTATAGAAAATCTTACTAATTAATATAGTAATAGAGCTAAGATAAGGAATTATCAACTCGCACTAACAGTCTTGTCTTTACTAAATCTTTACAAGCTTAGAAAGAGATAAATCTTATTTTAATATAGTTTATTAGCAATCCTAGAATTATTAGCTTAGTTAAATTGTGTGTCCTTCTATTATAATTTAAAAAAAAATGTAACCCGGTGGCAATTTCTTAAAATTACTGCATGAATATTCATCTATGTATTAGACATTATTTTGTCTAATTAACACACAGTACCGATATTCACAAACAATGCTAAATCGATTCCTACACCAACACTAGAGATAAAATTTAAAAATTTGAACCTGACTTTCACATATAAAATTAACAAAATTTTATCACCTGAAGCAAGCCAATAAGGCTTTGGTCCGGGCGACTCCACGCGCACTTAGCATTTCAATCACTAAGATATTATTCTATCAACAACATGTTATAACATTCATTAAAAGAATGTTGGCAAAACCTGTTCTCCAAAGTTTGGCATTGTATTGTTTAACGGATTTCGTAAGTAATATTACATAAATATTTGCGTATCATTACTTAAGGTTTCGTGCAGCTGGGGATTTTCAAAAAACCCTGAAAATCTTTTGATCTATGATACATACAGATCGTGGAATTTCGTACGACCCTTTCATTAGCATAAAAAAATCACAATAGGATATTTTAATGACAACTTGCTTAAAATATATATTTATTGTAACTTGTTACCAAAATTAAATGTGGAAGTTAAACTACATAACCAGCAGTTTGTTTTTCTTTTATTTTCAGGGAATATGCTTCACGCACATCCACCGTCCTCGGGTATGATCCATTGGGTGTGTAAAGGTAGTCAGTGGTGAAACTCCCCTTTGGGGTGACCGGAGTCTCAGTAACACGTCACCTCGAGGACTGGCCAGTCCATCCTAAGTGACGGGATTGATCCAAAAGGGGTCCCCTCTGACATCCAGGCCTTGTAATGGGTTCCCACTTCCCAGTATAAAATTACAATAATTTATTATAAAATTAATACTTGTATTTTAAGACTTGGTAATTCTCATCCCTAAGAAGAAGGTTAAAAGTTTTTATAAAATAATGGAAACTCGTGCTGGTGACAACGCTAGGTGCAGGTAGCAAAACTACGTATTGTTCAAAACATTTGAAGTATTTTCCTAAGTTTATTACATGTATGTATCGAGTCAACGGTTTACCGGACAAGCTACTCGCCTACTCCTACAAGGCCAATATAACTAGTCTAATGATATTAATGTTTGCACTGCACAAGGGCAAATCACAATATTACAGACCTTTGCCGACTATGTAGCCGAATTGGATTGACCAAGTCTAGAGATCTCTTATTTATGTTACACTGGTGTATGATGTCTGTTTCATGCTAGTGTAATTGTGGAAGTCGAGATGGCCCAACTATTCTCCATTACTTATTGAGTATCTTTTAATTTGAGTCTTTTAGTCAATATAGGATAAAAGCCGGATAGTTGTCCCACTTTTAAAAAAAGGGTCTTTTATTAAAAAGGGGTAATATTTATTTTTTATTCTAAGTAGATTCTTGAAGATAGTTTATTAATTTTTCATCGTAGACTATTTTTTCAAATGTAAATATTATTAATTTTGAGTAAATCCTGTTTTATTTGACCTCTAAAAAAGGGATAGTTGCCTACTATGGCAGACCTGGCCTGACGTGAAAATATAATGCTTGGGGGATGATTGCTTCACCTGAGGATAGTTGCTTCTCTATATTTTTTTCAAACAGAAATAAACTATTTTATTTAATCTGTTTTTACTATTTTCTTCAATATTTTATTAAGTAATGATTAAAATTAAATTATATTTATAAAATTACAAGAAATATAGATTCCAAAACAATAATTAGGTACCCTTAGTATTAATGAAATTTATTTTTAATATTTTATTTTTTTTTTAATTTTAAAGATATGAACAATATAACAATTGACTCTGGCATTAGCATCGATTGAGTTAAATTTACTGAGATCATTATTATGTACTAATTAAATTCTATTATACAACATTTAAAAATATTTTTGTGTTTTAAGGTGTTAAATTATAATATTAGTATGTAAACTATTAATAAAATATTTATCTTAAAGATAAAGTATAATACGGTTGCCATAGTGCAACTATATACTATATATTATAGCTAACGTTGATATAACTATCAGCGGACATAAACTGGTCGTCAACGAGAGTCACTCCATGCTGGATTCGATCAAATGGAGCGAGTGGATACTGAGGAGCTCCATTCGTGGTCGGACCTGCGTATTACATGATCTGACACGGAGTACTGCTTCGCTCTGCCGAGAATAGTCAGTCTTTTTGGAGACTAAATAACCCTTCGCTTTCAAGTGACCGTGGAACTGAACGGAACTGAACCGAAATTGACACGTGCAGTCTCTATCATCTTTATCATCATCATTAACCTTTATCAGTCCAATGTTAGACATATGTCTCTTTTAATGAACTTCCAGGCAACCGATCACCTGGAACTCGCGTCTATCGAGGATAACATTATTTATACCTAACTATTATTTTAATTCAAATTCTCTTTCTAGTGCACATATTATTTTTAAATTTTGCCTTGATTTAAGAGTGTGCAAATATTTAACTTGGTTCATTCAGCGATAATATTTTTTAACGATTGATCGTTAAAAAAATATTATCATATAATTCTACGAACACCAAATACATCATTTAATTCTTGGATTTTCCAAATATCAAAATTTAAAAACCTATTTTACCGCTTATAAAAGGTTTCCCAGAATTGGGAGCTAAAACTACAAATGCGTGCGGGAGGGAGAGTTGGCGTCCAACAACCAGTAAAAAATCTATTTGAAATAGTTTGATTTTATTTTTTTTTCAAAAAATGTTTGTAAAAATTATAAGCCACAGTTTTCATACGTTTTATGGGCATCACGCCGCAATTTGAGGTCTCTTCGATTTTTTATTTTCATGTGTTTCTTTATAAAGGTGCTCCTAAATTACTTGCAAAAGAGAAAGACAAGAAAATATTTAACATAATTTTAGATGCAAACACACTACTAAACGTGTAGGTTTGGGTGGTGTAAAAAAACCAATCGGAGTTACCTTACCTTACTATGTAGGTACCACATGAAAAAAAATTGTTTGGGATAGTTTTGTTTATTGGGTGTGAGACTCCAACTCCTCCCCCCATGGCACGTGCAGTTTTAGCGACCAATTCTGGGAAACCCTGACAAAAGATTGTTTGGTGTAGTTTCTATTGACGCAGTAAATTAGTTGAGCTTCAAATGTTTCAGGCATGTTGATACACCCCACAGAATCTTCCTCTGTAATCCCCACGGCTATGTCTCAAGGCTACCTATGGTGGAGAGGGTTGGAGGGAGAGGCCAGACTCAGAGCAGCTCAATTGAGGGGTCCTCCGCTCTATCCACCACCTCCAAAGTCAGATAGACTGTGATAGAGTTTTTCTAAAAGGAGTGATATTAGATGCTGCTTTAAATATTTTAGAGGTCCTTTATAATTTGGATTTTTTATTTTAGGTGGCATTCTTAAAATATTTTTAACAGTTCTCTTTTATACGCGCCTGTAGGTATTTAATACATTTTCATATTGTTAACTTCGATTTACAGATTGATCAAGAGTTTTATTAAGGCGACAAATTAAAATGTTATTGGATTTTACAAATATTGATATTCAGATAATGTTATTTATTGATAAGATATAAAAAAATGATAATTTCATTTTTTTTTTCACTTTCGGATTTTATTGGATTAATAAATATTAAAATGGCGTCTTGTAATTATTGACCATCAAAATAATTGTGAAACATAAAATAAAAAGAAACAAATAAGTAAGTAAGAGGTAGTACCACGCTGCATTGATTCCGAATTTGGCTGGCACGACCGAGGAGGTACCTCTCTGGTTAATAGCATACCGGCGTAAAGTAACAGCTGTTCTGGCGAGTTTCGTGCGCACGCACGAAACGCGAAACCGAAAAGAAAGTATCCATTGGCCCATCTCATTAACTTTCTTATGATTAATTTTTTATCATACATTTTTATCGTCTTTATATTTTTGTGTTTGATATATTTTTTTGGCCACTTTTGCAAATGATTTTTGCAGTACACTCTATACTCAGATTCTCTCTCTATTTCTCAGATTTTCTTTAACTATCATATCATGTAGGTAGATTGTTGATATAGCCAAGATTGACGTGAATATTATACATATGCATTTTACCCTTTTACATCACTCAGCCAAGGAGCTACAATAAGCTCACATATCGCACGAAGCGCGACACCATAGCTGTTACATTACCATGATATCACAAGAGCGCGAAGCCTGATAAATACCTGCCTAATCCGGCTGCAATGATACACAGCACTGTCTCTTAGTACAGAAATTAGCAGTTATGAAAGTCATTGTTAGTACTCAGCTGTACGCTGTTATGCTCAAGCTTTTACAATTCACCTTTGTAAAAGCACTTCAAGCCTTTGGTCTTTTCGTGGAGTGTTATTAAATTACCTTATTAAATCACAACAAATTGATAAGGTTCATCTAATATTGCGACACTTACGACCTACTTGTAATATCTTCTGCGCCAACACCGTAAAACAATAAAATCATGACTTACGCCAAGATAAGACAAATCTGAGACGTTAATCTACAGAGCGAAACTCGATATAGCATCTGCTGGGATTAAATATCAAGGCTTAGAATAATTCGCTTTAATCTATCCAAATAATAAGATAGATATTGATCGCGACTTCTTATTAACATAAAGATACAACAATTTAAAACTAGACATTCAAAGACCACAAGATGTGCTAAGATAATATCTGGGGAATATTTTCAGCCCTGTGTGGACAATACAACTTTTTACTTTTAACTTTTTTTTATCTATTTCCTTGTGTGTATTTTATTTTTTGATTTTAATGCAGGGTGAATTGAATTAATAGTATTTTATGCAACTGTCGTATAATGAAGGGTATTAAAACACGAGTGTGAGTTTTTGAAACGAGCGAAGCGAGTTTCATAATAGTCAACGAGTGTTTTAATACCCATGTTATATGCAGTTGCATACACTACTTTATCTTCACTGATGCAATTATTCTATTAATAAAACATTGTGAAACATTAAATTCAAGCGTACGTGTATTGTCGAACTGGCCGCCATTAAATCTAACCAATGAGAGCGCAGCTGCAGCGCGCACAGGACCAATCAGGAGCGAGCGCGCGCTGTTAAGGATTTTGACATAAGGCTCTCTCATCACTCACTCTCTCTCTCTCGCTCTCACACAGTGTTATAATGAGATTTTACGATATTGATTTGGATATTACCTATAACATCATGTCAAATTGCTTAAATTGAGTTTTTTGTTGTCTGAGCTATAACAGTAGTTATTATAAGTCAAGTATTGAAAACATAAGTAGAATGTTACAACATTAGTGTAGTTAAAGGTAATTCGTTTACTAAAATAATATGTTATTCTAATTTAGAGACTATAGATTAGCAAAAAGGCTGATTATTTATTTATATTATTAATATTATTTATTATTATTATAGAAATGTCATTAGATGTTAATGTAAGAGGTAGTGCCACGCTGCACGCTTGCATGCAGCCGAATTGAGCCGGCACGACCGGGGAGGTACCTCTCGCTTACACGAGACCGGCGTAAAGTGACAGCTGTGCTGTCGCGTTTCGTGCGGTGTGTAAGTAGCCGGTGGCCCATGGAGGTGGGAGGAGAAAGGTGGGCAGCGCATCTGTATAGTCTATATGCCGATGTCTATGGGCGTCGGTAGTCAAGAAAATGGCTACAACTGCTCGTTTGCCCCCCTATACCATAAAAAAAAAATGTTAATGGAAATGGAATTTTAGAAAGTAGCGCCATGATGTATTAAACTCTAAGAGGGCCGGCACGATCGGGGCACAAAAGAAGAATCTCTCACTCAATCGGGACAGTATAGCTGTCACTTACAACTTCGCTGTAAAGTGACAGCTATACTGTCCCGATTTTTGGGGCTTACCGGATGCTAGTGATGGTGAATTGCATTGGGAAAGGATAACACGACGTCTAATAGTGTCATCATAATTAATCAGGAGTGTAAGGGCATACTAGTCATCACAGGGCTCCGACTTATCTTTTTCCATTAATACTATATTATAAGGAATTGATTTCGCTTTATATATATCGCACCGCATCGGATAAAGTCGAGATTATTCGTAAAAACGTATAATACGGAATTTCCTATTATGTTGGTAAACATCTATTACCACTTTAATCGCTGTAAATTGTTCTTACTAAAGTCTGGCGTAAGACCATCTACCAACAGTATTTGACTTTATCTCCGTGTGAGGTAATGTGACATGACAATCGTATTTAACTAATATTAATTTTAATATTTTGCTCCTTATTAAAACACACGTGAGCGTTCCTACTGGCCTAATGAGGCCGAATGCGCGGTAAACTTTTTTCATGATCTCCAGCGAATAAAGATTTCATTCTTATACCTATTTCACCAAATTGAGACATAATTACATAAAAAACATTAGGAGGTATTGTATTTGACCTTGTAGATTTCAAAAAAAGGTGGTAATCGCCTTTACCGCTTTATTTGATTGGGGGTGCGATATGTGGAATCATCGTAACTGTTTTATAACTGAAAAGCTTGCCAATTAATTCAAAGGATCGGTTTGTTACAGTATTTCTTTGGCTCACTGTGAGTGAGCCAAAGAAATGTATCTATTGCAATACTAAGAAATAAAATGAAAACAAATTAACAATTCGATTTAATTAACAATAAACTTAAAAATTAAATTATTTTATAAATTAGTGCCTAAATAATTATTTTTCTAATCTACTCTGTATAAGTCTTTATACTTGTAAGACGGTATTTTGATGAAGTCAAAGTTAATACGCCTAGTTGTGACGATTTCATGGTAGTTGATGGCCGACAGCTTTGGCGTTCTTGTCCGTTTGGGGCTTTTGTAATCGACGTGGTACAGTCCAAACTTCACCCTAGAACAAGAAATACAGAAATAAGCAACAATAACAACAATTGTCATGCGAGATCCCTAATAGGGTTGGCAGGCAATGGAATGTCACATGACGTCAAGAATAAAAAGTAGGTACCACACAACCCAGGTATAGAAAAAAATGATGTAAGTTTATTTATTTATATATATTTGACCTAGAAAAAAAAACAATTAGCAAATTGAAATTTGAAAGCTTAAGCCGATGATTGAGTCCACTAAACACATCATCCAACGGGTTTTCGAATTAAAAACGTTCAAAGCAATTTAAATAAAATCCCTGGCAAAAATAAACATTAAACCCGAAAAAAGACCGTGTAAAGCTAAAACAAATTCATAAATATTCATGTGAATTTCGTGACCGATTCCCACATTAACATACAATATCTGGTAATTTTATTACAATGGTAATTCACAAGCATTAATTCAGTCTCCGTGAATTGCGAATAAAATAAAACTACGTTTATAAGAGAGAATACATGAGTAAGGAGATCTTTTTATATATACATCTGCTCATAGACATCCGCAAAACTAGGTGTCTCGCAGACGCGTTGCCGGTATTTAAGAAAGAGGAATGCTCTTTTCTTGAAGATCCCTAAGTTGTATCGGATCGGAAATACCGAGAGAGGCAGCTGGTTCGATAGTAATGTTGTACGCGGTACAAAATGGCGCTTATACCGCACAGTACTACATTTAGGAATATCGAGGTGGTGGGCGTGGAACTTTGAGTTCTGTCGCGATGTCCTATGATGGAACTCAGCTGCTGGTATTAAGCCGCACAATTCCTCGGAACACTCCCCATTGAAAACACGGTAAAAGATGCAGCGGGAACCGACATCTCTCCGTAGACATCCGACATCTTATTAAAGTTGCATCATTATATTAACCAACATTTATATAATTAATATATTTTTACTATTCATATTTTAATTCTAGAATATTAATTATTTAATTAACCTAAGTAAGGACAATGTCTTTCAAATATACCTGATGTATACAATTAAGTACACCCCTGGGTTTTCAGGGGCGGAAACAACAGACGAGATAAAACGTACAATGTTTAGTGGCGTCCCGGGCATAAAGTTCCTTTAGATGATAAATTAAATGTAATTTATTATTTTTAGCCATACAAGGTTCTTTCACTAACTCTACGATTATATTTTTATAGGGTCCTGTTTTTATAGTATCTAATGGAGGCAAATTAGCAGTCGGTGTCCTTTGATATGATGAGTGAGATGTCCACTCAATTGAGATGTGTATTTGTCTTTTCTTCTTTTGTTCCAATAAGCCAGCGGGAACTCACGTACCGCACGAAAAAAACCACACGACTGAAGTCAAACTTCAAACACGAAACATGGCTATGAGAGGGAGAGAGTTTTTCTTGCTCCTACAATAATATAAGAAACGTAACTCTCTCTCTTTCTTTCTTTACTAACATACTATATCTCCCTCTCAACTTTCGTTCGCCCCCGATCACACTTTTCGTAACGCTCTCGTCACGCATTCACCAGCTTACTCCTCAAGCGCCCGTAAAGAGGGATTACTTCAAAAATATTCTTACGTGTAACCGTCGGCCCATTCGAAGTCGTCCATCAGAGTCCACGCGTAGTAGCCCTGTATGTTGCAACCGTCTTCGTGTATAGCTAATAGCAGCTGGTTCAAGTATTCATTGTAGTAGGACACACGCGTGTAGTCGTTCAGCTCCCCTCCATCACTGACTCCGTTTTCTGTGACAATGATCGGTATTTTGGTGCCGTATTGGTCTGTTATCCAGTTCAGAAGTTTCCGGAATCCAGGCGGGTAAACCTGATGACAAAATTTGATTGTTTCATTTGTTTTTGGAGTACAATATGAAGTAGTCGAATCGCCTCATGAGAACAAACGCTTATTAGCAAACACTAGCTGCACCCCGCGGTTTCACTCGCATTAGTTTCGATCCCGTGCCAATATCGAGATTAAAAGTAGATGGCCTATATGGATAGATGATTCTCAGAGTTACTCTATATATACACACAATTTTATGAGAATTGGTCGAGCCGATTCAGAGAAGTATGGTAACTAACATTGAGAAATGAGAATTTTATATAGGTACCTATACCTATAATATGTAAGCGTCATTGCAGCCAAATTCATCAAATCATGACCGGAGAGGTATTAATTAAGTATTGACATGTAGTGTGTCAAGCGAAATAAATCTATAGGAATTAAATTTAATGAGTAATTTTCGAGGTATTTTGCATGAGTATTTCATAAGTGTGATTCCTTGAACAATAGCAATAACTTTAACACAACGTTGATTACAGGTATAAAATGACGATAGTATAATATGTTAAATAGGTAATTGAATTTCAAGAAAACTTGAAAAAATATTACAGAATAATAAATAATAAACCAAAATAACTACGCTTTACGAAGTACGTGGCTTATATTTAATACTAGCTAACCAGATAGATGTTGTCATGTCATTATTGGAAAACATGTTGTCATGGCAACGTAAAATGTTATGTGACCGAATTGTCAACCCGTTACTTTACCCTATAATTTCATTTCAAAGTCGACTGTATACCGATTGCAGCATTATAAACTTAATCCTTATAAGAGCCTTTATATCTTTTACGATTAAGTTCTAAACAGTATGTTGTACACTTACCGCAAGCCAGGATGCTCCGGGTACAGGCCAGCTGGGATCTAGCTCCATTTTGACTCCGATATCGTGATCCATGGAAGGTATCAGCCAGTCTTCTTCCATGTCTGATGGGGTCATTTTGTACGTTGTGTAGTGATTCAATCCAAAGAAATCTGAACTTCCCTTTATCATCTCCACCTATAATAAAAAAAAAATAAAACATTTTTTTAACACTAAAATTCTATCAATATGTTTTAATATTAAATATGATATAATTATCATTTATATCATATTTTGTCTTTGATGTGTTAGTTAAATAAATGGTTAATATTATATTATACATTTATTTGTTACAATTATACCTTTATTATACCTATGTTTGAACAATCTTATATTTTTAATTTCTAAGTTTGTAATAATATCTATAGCAAATTATATATTTATGAAGTTATTAAGGTATACTATAGTATAGTAGGTATTAATATACTATAGTAGGTATATTTTATTTTATATAACAAAAAAAATGCAAGACTTGTTTATTGTACTCAATATAATGTAATCATAATATTTAGATCATATAAACTATCTGTGTATTTCTTACCTGTTCTGGAGTAAATACTGGAAGTCGGGATCTTGCGAATCCCTGTTCTTTACTGATATTAGCAATTCTTTCCATAACAGATTTTGGATAATTGCCTTCCTTAGAGAAGATCGGGTGCGCATACATTCCTAGCTGTGGGTAAAAAAAATATAAATCATAAAATGATCTTTGACAATTTATAAAAAAAACTATGGGATACGAAAATTCATTAGTACTAGTCCATGATTTTTGACCCGTCCGATGGAGTATTCACATTATAACTAATCGAGATCGTTTATCCTTATAGTCTTACCGACTACGGAATTGAAAATGACAGAGATTCCTTCATACAAAGAGGCCAAAGGGCTTTCAGCGGTAAGTACTAACTTGTTCGTAGGTTAGAATTAGATTTAATTTAATAGTCTGGGCTGAAACTTCGCTTACATCGTCCCGACTTCGGACGCAAGATTGTTTCGACAGTAGACAAGATAGTCTTGAGAACTATACGTGTAGTTCGACATGTAAACTATGTTGTTATTTGCAGAATATGACGTCTGTATGTGAAGATTCCAGAAATACGAAATATGAGCAGATCTAAAGAAATGGATGACAATATTTGCGCTCCGTTGCACGTTATGATACCACAGCCTTACGCTATAATTTTTTTTTTAAAGTAATCGCTTTTAATGCCGCCGGTCTCGTGTAAGCGAGAGGTACCTCCCCGGTAGTGAAGGTCCAATTTGGCTGCATGCAAGCATGCAGTGTGGCACTACCTCTTACGAAAGTTTAGCTTTATCAAAGTACCTACTCACAAGTCTGTTTAAAATGTATAATACAAAATAAAAGCAAACAGGTAAAACAATATTTTAATTTTATTTAGTAATATGTATACCAAAAGACGTAACGAGATGTAACTTACAGTATTTTATATCGTTACTGATATTATTTTACTTTTATAATGATAAAAACATATTTCTATAAACAAAAAGAAAAATAATTCAAAGATAATACCTACTTCATACCGTACAAGCTTAACTTTAAGAAAGAAAGAAATAGTTTATACCAAAATATTGAATCATAAAAATATATTTAATAAAATATGCTTTCCTACATATTCTAGCATTTCGTTCATTAGTTGTAAGCTTCAGCCACTCAGTGTTCACCGCAAAAGCTCTTGACAGATCTAAGCGCCTGTGGTTTCCTTTAGAAAGCTCACTCACGGTATAACCGAGGCACCGCGACATCCGACACTTGATACACATTATATAAAATTCATTATTTGCTAGTACATATTTTAGAGCCGGCAGGTGAGCAACATGATAATCCGTGCGCAAAGTAGTGATGCAACTCGAGTAGGAATTCGCGACTCGAGTCACTCGAGTAAGATTGTTCCCTCACTCGAGTTCTACTCGAGTAAAAAAGTCACTCGAGTGAAAATGTCACTCGAGTAAAAAAGTCACTCGAGTGAAAATGTCACTCGAGTAAAAAAGTCACTAGCGTAAAAATGTCACTGAGTGACGAGTTCACTCGAGTGAACTCGATGCGCCGAGTTCACTCGGTGACTCGAGTGCAAGTTCACTTGAGTAGGATTTTATTTCACTCGAGTACGAGTTTGACAAACTGACTCGAGCGACTCGAGAAAAACATGACTCGAGTCGCATCACTAGCTCAAAGGCCTGTTGAATTTGGAAAGCAATTTCCAGAAAATGGGCTGTTTCTTTACTAGGCCTCTAATTCAGAAGTGAAGAGGTTGGAGTTGATAATATTTTTGTCAGAGGCAGTGCCACACTGCATGCTTGCATGCAGCCCAATTGGGCCGGCACGACCGGGGAGGTACCTCTCGCTTACACAAGATCGGCGTAAAGTGACAACTGTGCTGTCGCGTTTCGTGCGGCGTGTAAGTAGCCGGTGGCCCATGGAGGTGGGAGGAGAAAGGAGGGCAGCGCATTTGTATAGTCTCTATGCGGTTGTCTGTGGGCGTCAGTAGTCATGAAAATGGCTCCGACTGCTCGTTTGCCCCCCTTTACCATAAAAAAATAATAATATTCATTATAAACTACACCTCTCATCATATTTTATTTTTATAAGTGCAAAAATGTAAACACATATCTACATCATAAAGGTAAAATACGAAAAGTATTGCGCCCAATTACTTTTCGACGATTCTCTTGTGAAATTTTCTATAGAAAAAATTCTATAGATTCCAATTTTCTATAGGCAACTTGAAACTGGTTTATATTGGAATAAGTAATCTTAAATTTAGGCTACCTACCTTAAATTGAAGATATCTCTCCGCTGCTTCTACGTCTTCTTTCTTTTTACTATCTTTAGGTTCAGCGTAAAAGGCGTCATTTGTTACACCGATTATACCTGAAATTTCAAATAAATTGACTAAATAAAAATCCGTTAATTTAAATAAAATTACAATCAACGTAACTTAATTTGTGCTCATTGAAGCACGAACGTAGTTACGTTTAATTAATATTGCCGAACCAATAATTTGTTAGATAATATTAATCATTAGATCAATATTAATTTATTATTGGTTAATTAATAATTATATTATAATATGAATATGAGCGACATAAGTAATAACATGTATATCTTAACGATCGCATATAATGATTCAACGAGTAACATTTTTAATACTACGGTGTTTTGGGATTTAATCTCTTTGCTCGTGATTTATTGGTCTAAAAAATATTTAGATTTTAAGAAATAAACAAAACACACTTGTCAACAATAGATACAACATGTGAACCGTTAGAAAGTGGGAATCAATTTCAGCAACCTTATTTATTTCCAATTTCATAAAAGATGCCGAGATCACCTAACGGTACATGCCTACAAATATCTCGTTCCCTCCGACCTCTTCGGTCATTGCAGTGTGATATTTCACTAAACGGCACGTAGGGTGTCACACGGCTATTATGCATGCGTTATAAATTTCCCAGTTACCTTTTTGTTGCGGCCGGAATTCTTTGTCATAGAGGTGATAAACACGGGCGTGCCCTAAAAGCATATTATGCGAGCACATATACTCCGCGACACCGCCAAGATTTAATGCGGGAACAAAAAACTTGTTGCCGTAGCCCTGAAAATAATTATCGCTTTTCAAATATCATAAAAGTATAATCGAAGTTAGATCTATTTCTATTTCACTAATAAAAAGCGATTATTTTTCTATTATATGGGATTAAGGAATCTCATGCATGATAAATAAGTATCGTAGGTAATTATTATAATTCCCTCTTCCATTGTTATGTCTGTACGTGTCAAATTAATTTATCAGTTACCATAGTATGACGTAGCTCGTAATAGTGTATTTAGTAATAAGAAAAATAGAAATACTTGTTAATTTTATAAAACAAGAACATACACGGATAGTTTTATTGTTTGATGGAATAACTTTTTGGGCAGGCATATTTCATGTTTTACCAAGACACATAGACTACTGGCTGGCGTAGTGGTAACATAGCTCGGGTAAAAAAGTGAAACATGTTGCGCCAGGGATAAGGTGTTTAAATCCCACCTAGGCTAGGCTAACGTGGTGAATTCTACAGATTTTATTATTATAATATTATTATAATAATTGTATCGGTAATCGGAACTGTACTCCACATTGTTGTTAATTTCAATGTCAAATCATAATTCTAATATGGGCTTTACACTTGCATCGCCAAACGCAGTCGCGATAAACACGGCGCGTAAAAAGGGCCCTACCTTCGCGCCGCGAACCGAAAACGCGAACAAGTGGATGGATAAGACATTACCAACGCAGCGCCACGCGCTTTAAACCCAACGCGGTACAAAAATCATGGCCGCCATATGGCTGAAGCTACATTTGCAGTTTGCCCTTCGCGGGCTTTCGCGACGCGAGTGCACAGACCCCACAGTAATAACATTAAATATACATTGGGTTAAAGGTGTAATGAATAATATTTTTACTTCGAGTGTTTTCAAATGGAATGATAATTTAGTCGGTTTTTTTTCTACGTGTATACAAATAATAAACAGTTGATATATAATCCACTCAAAGACCTCAGATATTTACTCCAGACGATCATATTCATTATAAATGAACTTATTATTATGATATGTTGGTGAAAAAGTGGCTTGCATTTGGGGTTTTACTGCACTCTGCATCTTACATATTGTATTGTCTAAGGAGACAATATATTGTATTGAAGAATATGATAATGATGGGTGTCGACTACATCTGTCGGTCTAGGCAGTCTTACCATCAGTTGCAGCATCCGAGTCATGCCATAAGCCATGGGAGGACTGCAGTGGAATGGTGTGGGTACATTCGACACATTGTGAATCAAAAGATGTGAACTTGCACATCACATTGTTGTAATACGGCAAATAAATTTATTGAAATTTCCTTCTTCAGAAATGACATTTAAGTCGCTATGATAGTACAGTGCAGTGATAGTGCTTACCTCGTTTGCGTCATTAGCGCGTCTTTTACTTCATAATCATGTTTGTTATTAAGAAGTAGACTACACATTCAATTTTGTCAGTACAAGCAGCTTATTAGACTAGTTTGCCCTGCCATTAATCAACATAAAATAAACTTACTTGATAGCAATGTATATGAAGCTCATTTATTGTGGTCCACATTTTAATTATATCTCCAAATAGCGTAAAGGCGACTCTTGCGTAGTCTTCATAGTAGTCGATTATATTAGGGTTCGTCCAGCCGCCCAGGTCCATGAGACGGGTCGGCATATCCCAGTGGAATAACGTCACCACTGGGGTTATATTCGCTTTGATAAGTTCCTTAAACAGCGACCGGTAGTAACGAATTCCGTCTTTGCTTATATAGTTAGAACTTCCTTGAGGCAGAAGCCTAAAAACAGAAAAAGATGTATAAAATTTTAATATCATCTATGAGAGATATATTATCTGAATAAGGGACTAACGGGCCTTACTTATAGCACATTGTATGTTAGATTGATGAGTAGAGAAAGATGGAAGTACTTATGCCCCGCGCATCTACTTATAAACGACGAGTTGAACGAGTTGTTTGCATTGAAACCGAATGTTATATAAAACTTCGTGTGTTTGTAACAAAACTCATCCTAAAGTCTTCGATCGGTTCATACGAATTTTTTAGTGAATAATGGTAGGTATGAGGATTTGCCATAAAGTAAATTCAACTTTTTATTCTGATACTTTCAAAAATTGAAACTTAAGTGATTGAAAGAGGGAGGCGTAACTAGTAACCATAAAGTGATCATTTAGGTACTGTAACTTGTAAGGGCTAAGATATAGTCGTTTAGAAACTGAATACAGCGACTAGACGCGGGGAGCGCACACTGCGACGCCAGACACGGCGATTCAGTCGCTAATGTATGCCAATGAATGTCAATTAACGTCCAATATTTGCAGTCGCGAGATCACGATACTGTCACACGACTCTATTGCGACCGGTCGTAGAGTCGTTAAATCGTGCGACTAAATTATCCGACTCATCGCAAAGTCGCCGATCGCCATATTTAAAAGCCCCGTGTGAGCTATGGCTCTTACATATAACATAATGTTCTTGACCTTACCTTGGCCATGAAATCGAAAGGCGATAGTACTTGACTCCCAAAGACTTCACCATAACAACATCTTGCTTGTACTTGTGGTACGAATCTGCGGCGATGTCACCATTTGAATGGTCTACAGTGAAGGTTGGGTGCTGGTGTAAGTAGGTGTCCCACATACTTTCACCTTTGCCTGTGACAAAAATAATGGATAAATGCAACTGAAATCAGCATCTGATATATAAACATCTCTTCCTTATATCCAAACCCCTCGAAAACATGATCAATTTTCTTGAAATTTCTTGTGTATTCAGTAGGTCTGAGATTGAGTTGTAAAGTATATTTGCACTACTTTATTGCGTTATTTTTACGGAATCGAAGATCACGCGGGCGAAACTGAAGACGCAGCTAGTCTCTCAGAAAACATTGATTATAATGTTCACACTTTGTATGGTTAATGAGGGTTCTTTATGAGCCAATAAGGATAAGGAAAATTAAGGCCAATTCTGGAAATGTGGGTGTATACGGGCTTCGGCAGGTACCTATTACAATTGTGGTGGCCATTTGCTCATTTATTGTGAATATCGTAAAATATATTATCATTTATATAATTTTATTACGTTAAAGAAGATAAATTAATTTCTGGCCCATAAAAAGAGGAGGAGGAAGGGGGCAATGCATCTGTATAACCTCTATGTAGATGTTTCTGGGCCTCGGTAGTCATGAAAATGGCTCGGCTGATAGCTTGTTTGCCCCCCTTATACTATGAAAAAATAAACAATCCAATGACGTGAAATCCTCTCAGAATGACTGAAGGCATTCAGAAGGAGATGATACTAATATGTCACCCATCACAATCCAGTTTTTATTCAGCAATGTTTAACCAAGTTAAAGAGCAACAAACAAGGTCAAGCCACACAGCGACCTCTTAAACATTCACCGACTATTTCAGCGCATCTAACCATCGAACTTCAACAACAACAAAGAACACGACAAACTTTCAGTTTGGATAATATCTCATTGTCACTTAGGATTTCTGCAACCATTAAGTAATTTCACAACGGTATTCCTCCTTAGTTGTAGTCGCTTAAAACTTGGCGAAGTTCACGAATCGCCTTAATATGCAAAGTTGGAGGCTTTGGGACCTGATGGTCTGCAACATTTAGTTGAGGGTGATTAAGAGAATAAATTTACATAGTAATTGCAGGGTATGCCAAACGTCCTGCTTAATTATTCGTTAATAAAAATTGAATGATTTCGGGGAACAAAGATCATAATTTTGCTCGACTATTAGGTTATAAATGGCTTAGGCTTGAAAATTCGTGCCAATAGTCTAGACATCTTGAATGTGAATTCCTTTTAAATTACAGTTGCAAATGTTTTTTAAGGTCATAAGTTTCCAGCCTTTATGTTATAACGATTAAAAAGAAAAAAAAACATATTCTTCGTATTGTGGACAAGTTTCCACGCTACCTTATAGGTGCTTTTACTACATATAGAGTCAACGAATTAAGGAATCATTGGTGAGTTCCGACGCCAATAGTCGGCTCGAATCAGGTGTTGTGCAGCATACCCAATGATATGTGTAACAAAATATATGGGATAAAAAAGCAAGAACAATTACAAGCAGTAAAACAAGTACAGCAATTATTTACTAATATTTTTTTCTGGTAGGCCTACCTTTTAAGATCCAGATTAATTAAATCACAAAAAATGCCTGTTTTATTGGATGTTCGTAAATGAAGTTCAACAGCTTATTTCCCTCCTTCATATTAAGTCATTCGCTAACTATATATTACGGCTGACTGACTGACAACATTACATAATAATTTTAACTTTCGTTATATCCCTTAATAAATCGCTAAGATTAATTAAGACTTACAGTAATTAGTATCATATTGAATAACTAGGATACAATGTATATGTAAATACGCAAAATTCACACTTATCCATCCGCTGTTATCCACTATCGACATGATTAAAATAAAGTTCTGGGAATTCCCATAACATGTTCTTGTTGTAATAGTTAAGGAAAGCATTTAACTGTATAATAAAATTATCTTATTACATCATCCATGTCGCGGATATCATCATCATCGTCATCAAGATAATGAATGTCTTCTCGTTCTCGTCTTGATCTTCGCCTATTACTTAAAATAATCATATTTTTTTAGATGTAATGCCATACTGCAAGACAACCGAATTTAGCCAGAGTACAAACAGGTATCTCTCTCTCTCAAAACCTTGCTTCATCTTCTTTCTTGCTCACGCTCTACCATCTTAAGGTGACTAAAACTCTGTATTTGTACTTCGTGCGATTATTTAGTGTCCGGTCCATCTGCATAACAATTCTACCGATGTTTATAGGCGTCGGTATAGATGTGAAAAGTCTCCGATAGCTCGTTATCTCGTTATTATATAAAATAAAAATGCATGCACGCATGACGAGTGTATTTGTGTACATTGTAAATTACGAACCGGTTAAGGTTCCCTCCATTAAAATATTTTTATCATATCCCAAGCGGGTTCGTCCCATTACAGGGAATAAATTCTGATAGTGATTTAAAATAGGTTCGCAGGGAATTCCGTTTACTTACTTGGTAAGGGGCATTCCCCAGCGAAAGTATTTCAGTAATGTCAATAATGGGTGGGTAATACTGTGTGCTACATGCGCCTGTTTTATCTTTTTAATAGATACCGATAAAATTGTTTGTGAGGCAATTTTACTAAGTTTCATTGGGACTTTTTGTCATACTGCCACTGGACCCAGATGAGATCCAATGGGGATATAATATCGCGGATGAACTAAATATCCACTAAAACCTCGCAGGTGCCATCGACCGCTTTTACTGAGGTACCCGGGTTAAGTTAGAACAGGGCACCTCGGTGACTAACCAGTCCCTCCTAAGGGAAAGGAGTCCTCCAAAATGGGACTCATCCGACTACCTTGTTCCGCCATCATCGATGTCGAAACTTTGTGATGGAGTCAGATAGAGAGACAAGCCATCGTTTAACTCTCTGGTCCACCCAGCAGCCTCTTTGACCTGAGGCCATTGCTTCCCGAGTCATTTCAGTCCCGAGCATTGAATATACGACGCTCGGAATTGAGAAGTCAGAATATCGCAACGTCGTTACCAACTCGTGACGCTGCATAACTCATCAAAAGAACACTTCGTAGGTGTGCTACCGTCTTCAGCAGCGCGACACACACGGCAGTGCGTCTCTCTTCCGGCGGATCCGATACAGATACGCATCGAAGCATGTATACCCGGTGAGTACCGGTGTCATGGTGGAAGGTACGGGGTTTGCTTTGCAGTGCATCCATCGCTCTAGAATCGGACACCGGTATGCAGTACGTACTCCGTACCTCAACTGAGCCAGGTCTTCCTGTCACCTCCGTATCAGCGCCTGGTCTTCTTGCCGGCGTAGTCACCAGGGCATCTTGTGTAGTTAGTATCTCGTGTACTACCCGCATAATTAATTGGGACTTTCCTTAATATTAGTTAAGTCAGGCCGGTAAAATCCCTCAGTAAAAGTATTTTATCATGGGTAAATCCAATAATAAGGACTAAATATTGATACCGCACTTAAATAGGTTTCGCTTAGGGAATTCCGTTTTGCTTATTGGTGAAGGGTATTCCCCCAGCGAACTTTCTTGTGCTCAAACTCCTTCGAAACAGCCCGACCTTACATTATTTTACATTTGTGTGTTTTGAGTACTAATCTAATAATAGCAAGAAAAATGAGTTATTTCATTTTTTAATCCAAGTAAAGGCAAACCTTGTCAAAACTAATACATCTAATTAAATATAAAATTTAGTTTATATTTTTTTGTCTAAAAAAAATAAGAAACATACGCATTTCCATGGTTTATTTATTTTAAAAAGTGCATATACAACAGTAACGTTGTGGTCATACTATTTAAACTTATCCGTTATACGTACATACGATATTTTGTTGTTTTTAATGAGTAAATATTTTGCATACATTTAACAGATCTGACCTTCGTAGGACTGATCTGTATGTCTTTGTGGATAAACCTGTTATCGACAATTTAAAAAAAACAGTGTACTATTAAAAAAAAACTTAACACAGATATTTGTACCAGGTACGACCAAATATCTGCTCTTAAGTTTTTTTGATCGATATGACGTGTTATTAAAAATACCTGTTAAAAATTTTAAAGACAAAGAAACGTTTGCACGTGAGTTGGTCGTCAAGTGATTTTTAAATTTGCAAACAATTGGCGAATGTGTAATAAACATGTATACTATAGAAAATGTATTCCATTACTTTTTTTTATATGTATACATATTTATATGTAGTAAGGTCTTATTTAATAAGTATGGGCATTGCAAGTGTTGTAGATGATCTACAATAAAAACGACTAGCCCTAGACTAATTTTAATCAGAGGTTTTTGTTTACAGATAATAAATGAATAATTATTCAAAGCATACAGTGGTACTGATAGAAACTATAAGCGAATATAACGCAGTGCATACACAATGCAAGTCTCAATAAAACACGAGACAGCCGACAGACAGACAGTAAAATGACGTAACAATAGATCGCGACCGTGGCATTGGCCTCATTGAATATCAGCGACCTCAAGAAATTGACATTTCTTGATAAGACATGTGTGTCAATGCGAAAGAGTGAATTTGGGGATTATCTGATTAGTGAACATCCTATTTGTTTAAATAGATGAATATATTATGGTTATTTTTTGACGATTATGTGACTTAGAAGAGTGACTAGCCGTTCAGATCTCGAGTACCTTACTAAAGGCGGCATAGCTGGCACTCGCGGTAGTTTTAGTGGGTATTCGTAACTACCCTGTGTCACAAGAATCATCCCCATCATGTTCTAGCTAACTAGGGACGATGCAGATGTCTAAATGCGGTTCCACGTGTCATAAACAGATTTTTTGGAAAGAATAAAATAAGGACTTGACTCAATAGTTATGAACTATAAACTATTGAGTCACATTGATAAAATCTAAGAGTATACTATTTTGAACACTATCAAAACACACTAATTGAAACCATACGTATAACAAATACCTACCCTAGCTGAACTCATTGTGACCTGCAGTGTTTCAAAATTGAACTTTTCAGACAAATTTTCTTATTCATAAAATAAATTTGGTTATTTATAAGAAAGTATTACCTACACAAACATTCTACGATTTAAAAAGGCGCCAAGGGCAGTCAGTTCGTATGAATAATACAATGTCTACATCAATTAAGATTCTTAAAAAAGAAATTTAAAAAATAAAATAAATGCCGCCTGAACTATTTTCATTACTTCGCCTTTCAATGTTTTTAATTAATAAAAGAGTGCCGTCGGCGTTTTTTGCAGACGCAAATGTGTTCGCCCCCTTACCTCCTCCACATCAATGGGTCACCGGAAGGTCAGGAAGTCACGCGATAGTATAGCTATCACTTAGCGGCCTAAAAAACTTGCCTGCCGCATCCATCTGCAATGAGGTGTATTGCAGCTGGATGCGGCAGGCAAGTTTTTTTTACGAAAATTATCTCCAATTTTTTTTATATACTGCAAGTATGTACTATCCTTACTGCTATAATTGTCCTCTTAAAAATGCAGTAATTAAATCATTGTGCAATCTGCAGTCATAAAGTCCATATCCGCGATCGTAAACATTTTTATTCAACTATTAAACGTAAAGCTCATGTTGCTGAGCGCACTCCACTTGTAGCTAATTATATGTACACGGATATGCTCTTATTCATACTTCACTGAAGGTTAAATTAATTAAGATAAAAAGGTTTTTGAGGCTACATGATTAATGTTCTCTTAGCCAAATTTCTACGGCGGAATCTCTATTGAGGCTAGCCAACAATGCGTACTATTACACAAGTGTATGCGCTGCTATTCCTTTGTTCCCCTATTCCGATGGGTTACTAATCCGGATCGAAACGAAATCAGGGGCAGCACCGTCAGCTTAACGTGCTCCATAAGGCATGTGTTTGTAAGATCACTTACTTTCTGAATCCAGATATTAGATTTTTTTTACATTTTTAGGGTTCCGTATCTCAAAGAGAAAAAACGGAACCCTTATAGGATCGCTTTCTTGTCAGTCTGTCTGTACGTCTGTCAAGATCTTTTTCTCTAAACCGCGTGAAGGGATTAAGGATTTTTGTCAAATACGGAGGTCAGTTACGTCTTGATGCCTTAAAAAAATCACACTTCTAAGTTCACGCAATAAAAAGTAATAGCATTATGCACAAATTTTGTATGAAAACGTACTTTGTCGAAAACCAAAAAATTATCGGGTACTTCCCATTGACCTGGAGTTGTGAAATTTGGCAAGAAGTAAGAACTTATATCACATATATAATAATAAATCAGAAAACTAGTAAATTATATGTAGATCATTGGAAAAATCATTATCAAGTTATAATTGTAATTCATTGCCTACTAAATGTGTGTGAGCAACCGCTTATATACGTTTTTCAACTTAAACGGCAGGCGTAAAGTTACAATAATTGAAAACCATGCATTACGTTTGGATTACGGAACCCTCGGTGTGCGAGTCGGACTCGCACTTGGCCGGTTTTTTAGAGTAAAATCAAGATTAAAAGAACTCGAACCTAGGACCTGACAGTGTGTGCTTGAATTTGCTTACGGTTGACTACATTTTAAGCGGCATGGCTGGAAATGCTGGTGCCATTGCTAAATTGAAGCCTAGATCCAAGACCCAAACCCGGTACCTAACAGTTTGTGGTCGAACATGCGATCGGGTCGACTATATTTTAAGCGGCATGGCTGGAAAGTGGTGGTACTTTTGGTATTTTGAAGTAGAATCGGGTCCAGGACCAAGGTGCTCATGACATTCCGAAAAGAAACAGTTTCGTTTTCACGTTACTACGCCCATTATTATACTTCACTCCATCCAATCACTCTCTGTCTCTCTCTCTCTCCAAAAAACTACGCGCAAAGCTTCTGCTTCAAGCAACATCTTTATCACTTGACGCCAGTGATAAATGAATTTGAGCGGGCACCACTAAAGCATTCTTTATTTTGTTAGACGGGGAATCGACGAAATTTTATATAAGTTTTCTCCATATTTAAAAAACATGATAAGTAATATCACGTGAAGCAGTGATCGAGCAAACGACCGCAACACCGGCATAACACGATACAGCACTTACGTTTGCGCATATTTTACTTCAGAATAAGTTTTTAGGCACAAAACATTAGTCTTAGATGTGTAGGCACTGACCTAAGTTAGTACTTATATAATAGGATTACAGTTCTTGCGCTACTCATCTCTAGAAACACGTGTATGTCAACATCGTTTAGATGCGGTTAAGGAAAACAAGAAACGTGCGGGCTGGTTTCTTTTTTCCTTAATCTTTGATACGTTAGGTCTTTCACTGACTCGTATTAGAGTCCCTACAATCATTGTCATCAGTCTGTATCTAATCACAGCTAGACCCTAAGAGCATCATATAACAACTCGAATAAAATTCAAAAACTTACCACCCTCCTTCCACCCGCCTTCTATTTGAAATGCAGCCGACGCTACTCCAAACATAAATTCATCTGGGAACGTATAATTGCTCAACCCGGACACCCTTTCTAGCGAGCTCACTCCATTTGCTAAAAGCAGCAGGCTGTAAATCAAATGACACATAATAAATACACAATATTCACTTCAGAGCACGGCAAAGTGCGCGCATTGTTCAAAAACTTCACGATATAATTCGATCAGAGCATTTTTCTCTCATTTCTTTCAAATACGTTGGTCTTTCTGCATTGAATTTTTACATGAATTGTTTTGAATGAGGAAACTGGATTGGCTAGTAAATTAACATATTAACAGTGCATGATTATAATTGTTTTGATGTTAAAACGAGTAATTTAAATTTAAGAGCAACTCAATTCTTTTGTTTAAAATAAAACTTGATCTCGATATAGTTAAATGCACAATTAATGAGGTTTGATAAAATAATTATCTGTTGCGTCTACACGTTATCTAGAATAATCCTTTAAACGTTTAAGCCGTGAAAATATTTGCCTTGGCAGGTTTGAGGTAGAGTTATAGGTCATTGCAGCATATCTGCTGAATCGGACTCGCACAACCGGGAAGGCACGTATTGCTTACTCGTAGACAGTCTTAATGTGTAACCTAGGCATCAAGTAATGGCTATGCTGTATCTTTTTGTAGGTGCATGAGCATGAAGTTTTTTATTATTATTATGGTATGG
>LUGF01031343.1:75451-87868 GCA_001625245.1 Calycopis cecrops
ATGCGAAGACCGACATCCGCGCGGACGGAGTCGCGGGCGGAAGCTAGTACAAAATATGAGCCCGACAACGTGGTGTGGTTGTCGTGTGGTTGTGGTACGTGTGGGTTGGCCCTTAGTTAAATTTCATTGAACAAGGCTTACTTTAGAATTATTAGGCACCGAGCCTAATGAGTATGAAGTAGTCACCGTAATATTGTAGCTCGTTATATATTAATATCCGATATTAATCTGTGGATGTAGTTTAAGGGGTGAAGCTATACGTTGCCATATAATATTAACAATGCAATGCTGTACGGAGTGTGTTTCCACATTATATGCTACGGTATAACGCTAAGTAATTATTCTGGAAATCATAATTGGCAACATGAAACGTTATACAAAGATTAATATGTAAGCTCTGTATGTTCGATTTGTAGACATAAATTCAACATTAAATCTATATTTAATCCTATATTTAGTCATAGTATTCTCTGCTTACGGTTCAACTTATGATCTTTTTATTTATGGGGAAAACGAGAAGTCGGAGCCATTTTCATGAATGACCACCGACATCCAAAACGCGCGATGTTATACAGATGCGTTGTCCTCCTCCACACTCCTCCCCACTACAAATGGACCACATGAAATTAATTTACTGATGTGGGTATTAGACAACTATGTAGATTCTGTGTGGTTTTCTATGACATTACAGGCCAAAAATATTTATATGGAACAATTTGTCCACTTTGTTCGACGATGTAAAAAAATGTCAGCTGAATGCTAGTCTCAATTTATTAACACAGATAAGGACATAGTAAATATTTCGATAATGATGCAACCGCATGGTTGGAGGAGGTAAAAATTAAATGTAAGCTTTAATTTATTTGAAGCTTAGATTTAATTTTACTAGATTTCATTTAAACAAAACACAGATCAATAAATTTAAGTAAATAGAAATATCCAATCGTTTGGTTTTAATTCCAACTATGTAACTGAAAATTCGCAAAATATATTTAAATTCCTTACGGACCAATCCCTGCATTCGACGACGTTGTTCGACAGAAAGTTAATGGGCGATTTTAATCAAGTTACAAAATAAAATTTTTCAACTTTTTGCTGATTGAGGAAACTAGCTAACATGTTTAATTTATGCTTGTGACTATTGGATACTTTCCTAATTGTTTATTTTTGCCGCCGCGTACTCGACTACATTTTTTCCGGAGACAGGAAAGGCCTATCTGTATCATTTATCATTCCTCTCAGAAGCGCTCGACGCTTAAATGATAACCTTATTTGGAGATACAACCTCTGAACTCTTTTTGAATTCTTACGATATCTTCTCAAATTTAATTTGCTATTAAATCTATTAAATACCATTAGATCGCGAACTTATTATTACTTCAGCAATCATTTTCATCATCATCAAATATTGACCAAGTTTATCAAATAGAAAAAAGTGAAATAAGTCATCACAATCATCTGTATTTATCAATGCTACTTTAAAAGTTATGCAAATTGAATTGTAAATGAAATGACCTGGTTCAACATTGTAATAGTGCGCATATATTACATCATTGCCACCAGATTTAGAGAGGTTATGATGTGGTCGAAAATGGTCCTTTAACATTATGACGTCATCAGCAAGTGTGCTAAGGCCACGGGCATTATTATTAATCGATGTCGTTGAAATTAAATTTAAAATCACGTAATAAAGCGATGCATTGACCCAAATTTATATGGCTTAAATGATCTAATGTTACATAGTTTATGTAATTTTATTTATAATTTATGCTAATTGAAGGTTTATTAATATTTATAGAATATTATTTGTTATATTATTATTGAGTAGTTTTGTTTAATAAGTTTCCTGTGTACATAAATTATTTAATAAATATATAAATAAATAGTTTTCTCGGAAACCTATAAAATAATTGGAATAACATATGGATGTTGGAAAGTAAAAGCAGCCTTGGGGATTATGAAAATTATACTATAATTAATAACCAAAAAGGCTTAAGAAAATTTATTTAATCAGCGTATGTAAGTCAGCTTCTATATGCGACTGGGTTAACCAAACGGACTGTTAATGATTCTGAAGTTAAAGGTGCGTCCAAAAGATGTAAGCAACCAAAGCGTGATTAAGAGTTACGTTTGTGACTTTGTTGTTCACTGTTCGCACAATTTTACACCTCATATATTTTTATATTTAAATTTTAAAATATATTGGCCAAATAAAAATGTTAAGCTCCAGTATAATCATAACACAGGAATCCTACTCCTAAAGGCCTGCGCAGACAAGGGTACTTTTAATCCCTCGTTTGCGTTACTCGATACAGTTGTAAGCGGACAAAAGTCAAAAGTCCGTGGAAAAAAATCCCTCGTCTGCGCAGGCCTTTAAAGTGCCATTATTGGCGACGCGACGCAGTTTGTGCCACTTCTTATCTTAACTTCTCATTTAAGTAAGTAAAAAAGGGTAGTTATAACAAATGACATAATTTGCAGCCTACGTAGATATAATTGTTCCGGCATTTCTTATATTTTTTATAATTTGATTCTATTAGTTTGATGAGTCCTACTACACCGTCAGAACCGTGACATCCGGGTCAGTTTCTCATCCTGACCCCTGGCCCCAGTACTCTAGTCTGCAAGCCGTTAGAATAAGACATAGGAGAGGATAACTTTTACTTTAGATAACTTTAGTTTACAGACGATTGAAACATTGAAAATATTTATTTAACTGATAAACAAACATATATTATTATCTGATATATAGGTAGTTAGTTATCCACTTATTTATCCAAGGAATGAAAAATCGGCCCTTACTTATTTATTTTAAACTATTCTTTTAATTTTTTAATTTTATTTAAAATTTCTGAACGACCGCGACAGTACTAACATTAAATGTTTGACAGGTAAGAATAGTTCCTATGGGAGAACGAAATTGTTGTTTTTACTATATTCCTAGCATTTTTTCATTTACGAAAAAATGCTTTCAACTCTTCCCTGAACTTCCACAGTTCATTTAAAAAACCAAAATTAGCCAAATCGATTCAGCCGTTCTCGAGTTGTAGCGAGTCAACGAAAAGATTTTTTTCAGGACGTGTGATAATGGGGTTAATGAATATTCGAGATTGTTTTTGATATTTAGAATAGAATAGAATAGAATAGAATAGAAAAATCTTTATTTAGACACATACATATTTACACTGAATACTACATTAAAACAGCAGTGCGTCATGCGACATCCATACAGAGCTATTTGATAAATGACATCGCCCATCGGTATCAATATAATCTGTCTAAGGAATACAGAGCAACGCATGTTCCAGATCCAAATAATAATAAAGTTATATTATCTTTATTACAATATTTAATTAAATTACATGTCACCAAATATTGCTAATTATATTTATGTCTTCCGCTATCGAGCGTGTTGTGAAATACGCAGTAATTTCATTACGTAGCTGTGGGTGTATCTGGGTACTTGATGTACTTCCGCTTCGTTTATTTCTCTAAGCCAGGGGTTCCCAACCTTTTTTGGCCACGGACCACTTTTATATAGTTCTCGTTAGCAGGGACTATGGCGAAGGTATAATAAAAACAGCCTACCGCCTGTTAAATTTAAAATTTCACGTCATTCTCATACTATATTTTAGCTTCTGCATACCACTGGTGATCCACGGACCACTGGTTGAGAACCAGTGCTCTAAGCTCTTTATCATCATCAAGCTTTTAATATGTAGTTGTTACTTTTAATTTGATTTCATATTAAGTACAATTTTATTTGGTTCGTAAGAGTTGTGAATGGCCGACTGTATTTAGTACTTGTACCTCATTACTTATATGTATAAAATTCAATATTCCTTTATTTTTTTTTTCTTATATTGTTGGTTTGTTTGTGTGTTGTAAATAAACCGCTAATATCTATATATACTATATTATTCAGATTTCAGAAGACGGAAAAGGTATACCTAATTTATGCTTAATAGTTACTTGTCGAAAGTGTTTTTGGTACATTATTTGGTAAATTATATAGTTAGGACACTTTGCAAGGCAGAAAGACGTGGGAGAAAGCAGTAACAGACTGTTGCCTAAGGAAAGAATATCGCAGAACAGCGGTCGTAATTTAATTACTTTTAAATATAATCTTGCCACATTTTGGCCGTATATTATTTGCAATTATTAAAAACAAAACCACAAAAATATCAGTGTCGTGCTTGCCGCTGTTGATTCTGGAAACACAGGAGTAGCAGAGGTGGGAAGGAGTGGTGAGCCAAGTCCGTTTAAAAACTACAAAAATACATCGCTTCAATTTTCAATAATTAGTAAAACAAAGGGTTTTTTGATACTATTTTCTTAATTTCATTGAACCTTCAGGCCTGGCTCACAATTTGAAACTCGAACTTTATAACTTTAAGTGAAGTCGCAAAAGTCCAGGAAGTTTAACTTTTGAAACTTCTGGTAGAATAAAACAAAAAATCGAAAGTCAGATTACACTGTATAAAGCTTGTTTTTCACAAGAAGTCTCTAAAAGTTCTTGGAGATTAAAAGCACAGACTCCTTATTACGTAGTTTATTTTTTAATCAAAATGCGATTTTGCCGTCCGCAAAGAAGACGGCGGAGAGTTTGAGCATTCATCATTTCCGCACGAGGCGCTGGATGACAAACCTTAGGCCATTATCGCAGGTCTCGGAGCACTGAATGCCAATGCCCAACACCTTAGCAAAAGCACAATGTAGATACGTTTTCTAGTCTTAGTCCCCACTAAGCCATCTGCTAATCTCACAGGTCAGCTACTGGACAATAATGTCAAAGTCAGCTATGGTTTCCAAGGTTCAGCCTTTCCTATGATTTACATAGTTGTGATGTGATCATACAGGTGTGATTTTAGATGGTTTGAGTACCTATAACACAATCATCTTTACAATTGCCCTGCTGTAAATATACTCCAGGGGGTTATTATAATATTTGATGAGCCTATTCTAACTATATAGTTTCCTCGATATATCTACCTCACATTTCATTTCTTGACAGTTTCATATGCTTGGTTTATAATTCGAGGCTGGACAGCGATCTTGCCGTTGTTCGCATTTTTTCGATGACAAACATAAGCAGAACAAACACAAACAAGAGCTAAATAGAAAATAATATAATTCAATTATATTACTTCTATTTAGCTCTAAAGTGCAGCGGCTCGTCGACATATAGAAGAAGGAAAGCGATCTTGTCCTGTCTTTATAAAATGTGAATAAAGTTTCGCATTATTTCCGAGATACGACAAGATCGCTTTCCAGCCTCTAATTATTATGATGGCCAAAGTGCTTAATGAGTATATCTACAAAAATATATATTTTACAATTTTAAATGGTACTATTATGACGGAAATAAACAAAATAGAAAATATATTGTTGCAGGTTACCTAAATGTATAGTGACAACTGGCAACCGACGCGCGATACGTATTTATAAGTCAAACGAAAGGGTTTGCGAAAGCATTGCCTTAATATACACTTTGGTAAGAGGTAGTGCCACACTGCAAGCTTGCATGCAGTCGAATTGGGCCGGCACGACCGGGGAGGTACCTCTCGCTTACACGAGACTGGCGTAAAGTGACAGCTGTGCTGTCGCGTTTCGTGCGGTGTGTAAGTAGCCGGTGGCCCATGGAGGTGGGAGGAGAAAGGAGGGCAGCGCATCTGTATAGCCCCTATGCAGATGTTTGTGGGCGTCGGTAGTCATGAAAATGGCTCCGGCTGCTCGTTTGCTCTCCTATATCATAAAAAAAAAACTTAATGACAATTTATTATTTTAATTTACGCAGATATCTGTCAGTAGGATTACATACATTTTTAACGTACGTAACCGCAGGGAACAGTACCTCTATATTTCTAGGTTCAGTACGTGCATACCTATCCCTGCCAGCGGTATGGTTAACAGTAGTAGATGCTGGAAGGCCATGTGTACCTTTGCAGAAGCTGTCATTTCCAAAAAAGAAGGGGCAGGAAGAGAGCGCGAAGCAATCTCACAGCTACTCATCCGGCAGCGGAGACTTGGAAGGAGAAGACGGGCCTACGCTCGCGATCTACCTCCCTGACAATAATAAAATAACGTTATAACCGGGTCGTGGTCTATCGTTTATATACACAGCGTAGTGGCTAATTGTAGCTGCTGACTCGAGGTTTTGCCGCTTTGAAGGGAGCTCCTAAAAGGAAGCATCGCTGTGGTGGATTGGTGGTGGTGAGAGATTGGTGGTCCCACTGTAACCATCTACTCGGTAATGGCGTGAAGATGATTTTCATGTGTTTTTTAAGCATAATGCATTTTCTACATGTAAAAAAAAAGGTTCAGTATGTGCATAACTAAAATTAAACTCAAATACATTGTTAAGCAACCCTCCAGTATTCTGGTTACGGAAACAAATCCCTATTTTACATTGCATTCACGTTAATGAAATTCATACTCACAATCAGCCTCACATTCAGTGATTCTATTAATATTTAAAAGCTGGAAATATCCCCGAGCTTCCAGATGAAACATTATAAATTCCGATCTTGCACTTTGCCGGTAGACATGCAGGGGTATTCCGATTTGCATCGGCTGCAAAACTAAGTTAGGATAATCCGACTATAAGTTACACGCTGCCAACGAAGATTTTCAAATTTACGTCGAATATTGAATATTTTAAGCGGAAACTTGGAGACGATAATGCGGTGAGTTACTTGGATTTTCAGACGAGTGAAAAATTTAATCAGAACCAAGCACGATTGGGATCTCTCGCTTACTCATTACTGGTGCGAAGTGCAGCTGTCGCAGCTATAGTTTAGAGCACAAACGAGTAATCAGAGCATATTATTTTTTTTTATTGCATAGGAGACATACGAGCAGTTAGGTCACCTGATGTAAAGTGATCACCAACGTCCACAGACATCCGTAACACCAGAGGTCTAACAGATGTGTTTTTTATAGCATAGAAGGCAAACGAGCAGTTAGCTCACCTGATGTAAAGTGATCACCAACGTCCACAGACATCCGTAACACCAGAGGTCTAACAGATGCTTTGCCGACCGTTGAGGAAAGAAATAATTAAAAATAATATTTTAATAGGCATTGTTGATTAAGTTGACAAACAGAACTAATGAAACCAATATACCGAAAAAAAATATACCAGGATATACTTTTGGTAATGTCAAATGCATTTTTCGTATCTTTCGGATGTTCTTTTGCAAGTCAAAAAATAGAGCCAGTGTGATTAATTCTAAATCTTTAAAAAAATGTGTAAAATTGTGATTAAGTTCATACGCGTGTCTTGCAAAATATATAAATACATCAGGTATTTGGGCATCGCGATAACTACCAGCGTGACAATCTAACTGCTTTATTAGCCTTTTGTGTTAAAAAAAAGCAAAATTCAATTCCGTAATCTAAACACAAAAGTGCCATTTTTCGGTCTCCGAGAAAATTCTCCGAAAACATCTCAAATATCCGTAAAAAGTTGGAGTAGGAATACGATTTCCCCTAACGATACCTTAAAAATTATTCTGCTCTTAGGCTTCCAGTGGAATTTGTATTCAATTTGAATTTGTAAAATGTGGAGATTAATTGTCTAGACGTGAGTGAAACTGACTGGAACATCTGGACGGGGAGAACTTACCGGAAGCTATAGCATATCTACACCTATAATGAAATTGTGAATTGTAAAAAGTTTAAGAACATATAGTAGGTAAGTGATCGTGCATGCATGCTGCATTGCATTTCAATCAGGCCGAAACGACCGAGGAGGTACCTCCCGCATACGACACACACACCCGTATCAAAGTTTCTAGGGGACAACAAAGTGGAAAGGAGGAAGGAGCGTAACGCATCTGTATTAGGTACCTCTATATATATATATATATAATGTGGATATTTATGGACCTCGTTCTGACCGATTGCTCGTTTGCTATACTATAAAAAACCCAATACACAAAACATTTAACTTTCTTTATCTTAAATGTCGACTGTGTATGGGAAATCCTAAACAGGTAAACATAAGAAAAAGCAAAACCTTATCTAAATTAAAATTTCTTCCAAAACGTTAATGCTGTTACCGGGATCCATGAAACAAATATACCGACAAGAATTGCTCCCTCAAATAACGTAGATAAGATAAAACATTCTTGGGAATCGGTTCCTAACGAGACTAAATAAGCTTTTGCATAATGAACAATGATGAACTAAACTAAGAAAACGAATAAAATAATCTTTAGGTATACATAAAAATGAATGTTTGTCTGTATGTTCTTTATAGAATCGTAACTACACATGTGATGATCTTTAGCAAAGTTGTTGTGCCCACTGCCCAGTTGTTGAAGGTTTCTAAGTAGGTACGACCAATTATCGACAAATGACGCCACGCGTAGCAACGCCCGCAGGGTTACTGTATCTTTATACAAATATAGTTATCAACAAACTGTTAACCTTTGTAATATTAGCATAGACTAACTTTACAAAGTCGAAAAGTTTATTTATTTAGACGCGCTAATATCGGGTGTGTTTGTTAGATTTTCAAATTTATTTCTTTGTAAAATATTCCATTTACCGAAGATGCATAAAATATATATAACATTTCGTTACGGCAAATTGTGCTTGTGCCGCCAGTGAGCCTGCAGGACGCTGATCGTACATGATATACCTACTAGCTTTCTTCTTGTGTATAGGTACTATAAAGGGGCAAACTAACAGCCACAGAAGTTTATAATATAAAATAAATATCTACAAGAATCCGTATAATATTGACGTTGGAGATCGCATTTCTTTCGGTGACCTGATTTCTCGTTTGTCCTTAAGTTAAAAAAACGGCCCTAGTGATTTAGTAGTTCCGATTCTGAAAATCCATCAAAATCACTGGGATCCCCCATGCAATAGATAAACGTTGATAATGTTTTAGGAAGGGAAAAGGGCAATTCTAGTGTGTACGGATCCACAAAAATACGATTCTGTCTGCAATAAAAATGGCAGAGTAGATTTATCTGCAATTATGAAGAGATTTTAGTCAAACCTTAGACAGTGCAAAATATCTGCAGCGTAAGTGTTCGACTAGTCGTGATATTTTATAAAAGTCTGGCACGGGCGCACTGTAAACTGTTTTTTTATGTTTTTAATTTAAATATCGTGGAAAATAGACCGCTGTGATTAATAGAGTAACGCGTGACCCTTGCCAAAATGCTCGAACAGTCATGCCGCGTAAGCAAATTCGGCTTGTTATGTTGGTAATAAATAGCCGTGAAGTTACCAAAACAACATTTCATTCACAGAACTGTACGTAATGTAATCTGTGGAATCCGTGGAACTATAAAAAAATAGTATTTTATAGTGGCGGAAAGTAAGTCGGAGCCCTTTGGTTGCTGATGATACCCACAAACATCCGCATTAAAGTGATGATGAGTCCACAAGACAACTCTGGTGTTTTATTGTGACCGTACACTGCACGAAACGCAACAACATCTTTATATATATATATCTAATATGGTACTAGCTGCGCCCCGAGGTTTCACCCGCGTAAATTTAGTTACTGTAGAAAATATAAAATCATCCCATGGCAACCACTAGGAACATTTTTCCGGGATAAAAAGTATCCTATATGTTAAAACCAGTTACCCACTTTGTGTGTGCTAAATTTCATGAAAATCGGTTTAGCAGTTTTTGCGTGAAAGAGTAACAAACAAACAAACAAACAAAAAACATACAAACTTTCGCATTTATAATATTAATAGGATAATGTCAGAGAGAGTTCTCTCCGGTTGGTCCGGTCGTGAAGTCCCCATTCGTCTGCAATGTAGCATTTACATAATTACATTTTTTCTGTGGACTGTGAAGTAAGTGGACACTTCATAGTGAGTGATTAACAAAATCTGCAGTCAGAGGACATTGATAATTACACATATTGAATTTCACAAAGATTTTTTTTTAATTTTAAAAACACTACACTTATAGCTAACTTACTGTTCTATATTCTTTTAATATATTTCGACAGATTATATTTTTTTTTCTGTGCACGATTTTCTTTATTTCTTCATATTTTATTATCCTTTTTTATTATCATTTTATATTCCTTAGATACTTACATAAAAAAAACTTGGTCGTTGTCAAAAGTAAGTGTCTTATAGAATCCAGTGTCCTCGCTTTAGACTGTATTTTCATACAACTGGAAGCAATATAAATAATAGTCGCACAGTTCTAGAAGTTGAGAAATTATAAGTTATATTATTAATTATGGAAATTTCCTTTCCTTTGTCACTTTTGTTGACATTTTTCCGAAACTGCTAAACAAGTTTGTTCTTTCAATGCACACTGTTGAAGCCACCGAAACACACACATCTTATCTCCGGTCGGACTTTGGGATACATATCAATGGTCCATGTATACGCCTCTACAATAAGATCCCAGAAAGCCTTCAAAAACTCTCTATCAACAAATTTAAAAAAGTAGTTAAGGAACGCTTGTGTGGTACGGGATATTACAAAGTAATAGATTTTATGACAGTTACCACACCTTGGGAATAGGTACCCTCCTCCCAGGCTACTATACAAAAATAAATAAAAAATAATATTTTCTATTGTATATAATTATGAATGTATTAGTTTATATATTTAGATAAATCTTTAATTAATGAGGCCCGCTGAGTTTGTTTCGCCGGTTCGTCTCAGGACAGGGCTAGGGTTGAACCGGTGGTAGATTAAATTTTTAACGTTCAAAAATCATTTTTTTAAATTCTATTTTAAATAAAATATATTTTGATTTTTTGATTTTTTTTATCACCATCCCTACACATTTGCCTTGCTTCTTTCACATTGATAAATCTCTTCATACAACGCCAGTTGTGAGGTCTCTTTGACTTGACTAAGATTGCCATCTGCATAATATTCCGACATCTACAATCATGCCACGTTACATAAGATATCACGTGCACTAGAGCTACAGTTTACTATAGAGATTTGGGTATTCCCTGCTGCGAAGATATTCGATCGTTACTGCACTGGAAGCTTTAATAAACGGTAACTGATATCAATAGATAACGGTTATTACAGTTAGTTCGGATACAGAAATTGATACGATGGCCCTGGCAAAGCGAGGAGCTATGAGAGGGATAAATAGTTTCTCTATGCAGCGACAGCTAAGAGATATACTTTATACTTGCTTGCTTGTATCCTACTAGCATATATCTGAAAGCTTATGCTTTGTTATTCTTTCGTGATTAAAAAAGCCTTTTTGAGGACAATGGCGAAGTCCTATATAATTTTTTGTTGACAATTTTTTTAGCGTCTACGGATTAAAAATATATTAAAATATAGAGATTCTATTTTTTGTTAAATTTGTCTTAGAAACTGGGATTATACGAAAAGGCTTAATATTTTAGTTTAAAGTTTTATTGTGACCTTAATTATAGAGTGTTAGCGACCAATCACCTTCTAGAACCTCTGCAGTGACGTCACATCTGCATCCTAATCAATATTATTTTGTATTGTTATTGTTATGCTTTTGTAATAAATTTATAATTAGAGGGTAGATGACGAATCACATCACTATAAAAGGTCGTGTTTGCCCAGTGTTGGAATGATTTACGTCACACTCGTTAATCCAGAAGGTACCTAGTCGTACTGTAAGTTTTATATTTTTTGTGTAAGATCTTTCCTCGATCAGTGCTTCGTACCATCAGTAAATTTTTGTAAAGCTTAATAACAGCAAACACATCCTGTAAAAAAAACCAAGTCTCGCAGCTCAAATTTTCTACCATAAAAAATTGTGAGATGCATGTCGTCGGTTACGGACGCACCAAGTCGGTTAATTTATTTAGTCCCTACTTAAAGAACCTTCTCTCTTAAGTTATTATCATATCAATATTAAAAATCTTTTACATTTTCAATAAATAAATCGACTTGGCTGACTTTTTTACAGGATGTTTTTGATGGGATTTCACTTCTTTTTCTAGATGGTCCTGCTTTTTTCGTTTTTGGTACATTAACGATCATTTTACAAGTTATTTTTGAACATAACTTGAAATAACACAAAGTAGTAGTAAAAACGTTGTAGCCCAGGAAACTGATCCCTTCTTTTTTATGATATATGTTAGGCTTCCTGTTTTATCCACTACGAAGTTATAGGAGATCGAAATCGGCCGGCAACGTAGAACTGATACATAGATTAAAAGTGTAGCTAGAAGGAGCAATAACAGCACAAAAAGACGAAGCGAAATAATATATAACCAAAATACATGAAGTCAAAGCACAAAAAAAACACTGATTAACAGTCAGAACACATCCGGGGTGCGTTCCACATTGCACAGCGAGTACTGCTTACTAGTATTAGTTTCGTCAAATTAATTTATGGACGCCATATTTTATAGCGCTCGCACGTTCGGAACAAACTATAATTAATATTAGTAAATTGCGTACTCAATGAAAT
>LUGF01031343.1:89541-101895 GCA_001625245.1 Calycopis cecrops
TAAGCCTTATTTGCCTCTAGCAGCTGGGCTAAAGGTCGTGTTTGCCCAGTGTTGGAATGATTTACGTCACACTCGTTAATCCAGAAGGTACCTAGTCGTACTGTAAGTTTTATATTTTTTGTGTAAGATTTTTCCTCGATCAGTGCTTCGTACCATCAGTAAATTTTTGTAAAGCTTAATAACAGCAAACACATCCTGTAAAAAAAACCAAGTCTCGCAGCTCAAATTTTCTACCATAAAAAGTTGTGAGATGCATGTCGTCGGTTACGGACGCACCAAGTCGGTTAATTTATTTAGTCCCTACTTAAAGAACCTTCTGTCTTAAGTTATTATCATATCAATATTAAAAATCTTTTACATTTTCAATAAATAAATCGACTTGGCTGACTTTTTTACAGGATGTTTTTGATGGGATTTCACTTCTTTTTCTAGATGGTCCTGCTTTTTTCGTTTTTGATACATTAACGATCATTTTACAAGTTATTTTTGAACATAACTTGAAATAACACAAAGTTGTAGTAAAAACGTTGTAGCCCTGGAAACTGATCCCTTCTTTTTTATGATATATGTTAGGCTTCCTGTTTTATCCACTACGAAGTTATAGGAGATCGAAATTGGCCTGAATCGCTTCGAGAAAAGTATGGTACAGCCGTGCCGCCTTTTTGCTCGACTTAATCTGGGGGCACTGCCGTGCCCCCAGATTATCTCTCTGTATCTCTTGTTTTTTTTTATTTCTTTTATTTTCATTTGAAAGTCCGAGTTTTAATATTTGTGTGAAATATATGCAAGTGATCAATGGGTGTCCATTAAGAGTTAATCGACTGGAAAATATTGAGAAATAAGATTTTTAGCCCGAAAAAAACTATAAAATACGTAGAGCTGATATATAGATTAAAAGTGTAGCTAGAAGGAGCAATAACAGCACAAAAAGACGAAGCGAAATAATATATAACCAAAATACATGAAGTCAAAGCACAAAAAAAAACACTGATTAACAGTCAGAACACATCCGGGGTGCGTTCCACATTGCACAGCAAGTACTGCTTACTAGTATTAGTTTCGTCAAATTAATTTATGGACGCCATATTTTATAGCGCTCGCACGTTCGGAACAAACTATAATTAATATTAGTAAATTGCGTACTCAATGAAATTATATAATGATGCTGCTGTGACGACGAATGACGACGACGACTCTAACAACGATGATTTACTATGGTAAAATATTAGAAATTATTTTGTCACTTTTTATGTATATTACAAACTGACAGACAAAAAACAGATGTAGATACGACAAATAAATACTTTTTGTAATTCAGTTGGGATAAATATTAATTATGAAATTATAAATCAATATTTAGAGTTTTTTTAGTAAGAATTTAGTGCTGACAGTCATTTTACTCGCGTCTTGGCGTGGCTAAAGCTGAGAAAGCATATCATTTGCAGCATAGCAGTCTGGGCGTCCTTGTTCTTTATGTATTTCATTTCATAAGGTCCAAAACAATTAAGCGGAGACTCTTGATGAATATTGAATCTCATAAACATCCTCACAACCAAAGCCTCGGTACCAAAAGGATGAGCTATCGGTTACTCACAAACCTTACTACAGTCGCGTTTAGTTGCAATGCACCAAAACTTGCTCTTATAAAAACTTAGGCCAGACTGATGATGACAATGCACCAAATTGCTACAATAACTTTGCGCGTACACGATAACGCACCAAATGTTTTATAGGCAGTACATCTCAATAATTTATGTAAATAAAAAACATATACAAAATATATTTACGGCGAATAAAAAAGTTTACCGTCCATAAAACACACGAGCGCGTGTGGGCGTCAGAGAATTTGGATAAAGAAATGTATACTTTGCAATGTCTCTGCCGGTTTAGGCGACCATAAATCTTGTTTGCATTCTTGCAAAATCTGGAGTTGTTTCCTTACAAGTTTTTTTATAAAAGAAATAAACGAACGCACCACACCCTACATGTTATATGAAGTATATGTATAGTGAATGGAAACACTCCATTCTACACTTAGTTTTGTGATTATTTTTTTATGTGTCTTAAGACATGTTACGTTTTATATAAGGGGAATTTTTAATTGCACCTCTATTTAAAATTTAAGCAAACAACAATTATCCACTAATAATGTTTATCAAATTGAATAATTGTATAACTAAATGTGTAGTATAATAAAATGTCTAAAATAATATATCAGAGTTAGCGGCTTTATTTATCTAATTTCACTACGAAAATCTTGCTAAAACCACAGAAATAAGCATTCTAAAACGAAATTACTCGCTGTATATTAAAAATACTGATTTTCACACTAAAGTATCCAATAGTACCACCAAATTACTAAAATTATAAAAAGGCTTTTATGGCGATCGCTGTATTTACTAGAATTGTAAAAATGTATACCTAATGATGAGTTATCGAAATTGTAATTTAAATTAATAAAAGTGGCCATTTTATATGGAAAGTATATAACTTAATACAAGTAGGATAGGAATTTTTATCATAAGTGACAATGAATTCCATCAACTGTAGGTTTCTTGTCTGTTTGATTGAAATAAATGTTATTTTTTGCCTTACTTTATTTTGATGTGATATTTTGATATGATTATTTCATTTTTGGTATCTCTTATTCACTCTAAAGTTAAGCCTACCTGTTCTGCTTTCTCCTCTAAAACTACCTGCTTCCCTTGTTCGGGATCTTTAAGTAATCTGGATTGAATGTAATATATTATGATTAATTGATTTGATGATTGAATAAGGAATGGTTAAGCCTGCAGGATTCATCGCTGCCTTAGACGTACGTGTAATTTGATGAGGCAGTCTGGTTCAAACAGCTACGGCACCTTCCGTAGGCTATTTGATCAAGCTATTTGAACCAGATGTTTGATCAAGTTACATGATTTGATAATATTCTATAACTAAGAACCTCCAGAAACGTACTATTGTAAGGGATGGGGTTGGTCCATGCGCTACTAGTGGATGCACAGTCCTCACGAAATGCGATCATGCGATCATATCGTGGGAGGTACATCCCCGGTTGTGGCGATCTAACTTACTGTATTGAGGCACGGTCCTGGCTCATGGTTCTGAATTCGTTTTCCAATGAACTTCTAAACAACTTTTTTTTCCCAAGTTCGAATCGATAATATATACAGTCTTCTATCTATATAACATATAATATCAATCTAGACCTAATACTCTTGCTAGATCAACTTGTGTATAGCACCATTATATTCATTATTTCCATTCCTACATATTTATTCATACAGAAGAGTAGATAATAAATATAAAATAAGAAAAGAACGGAAATCACATTTAAAATATATCCTTTTAAAGGATTTGGGTTTTATACTTATAAGTAAACTTTCAAAGAATGATCTGGTAAACAGGGGATCAAGTATCAAGTTTAATGTTGTTAATTCTTGTGGGCCCTCCATTATGTTAATCCCTTGAAATATATTTGGTACAACTTAGAAATATGCATTGGCAACACAATTTATGTTTTGTGAATATAATGGGATCGGAGTCGGATAACGCCCATTTGAATAATTCAGTACTATAATTAATTAATTACTTACTATACTTAAGTAATTACTAATAATCATAAAATTAATTTAATTTAACACCATTTTTATATAAGTATTTACAGTTATTATTACACGACATAAATGTTTTTAATTGATTTCTGATATTAATCATATAGCATATTCTCTTGTATATGTCAAAAGGTCTATATATAGATTTCGTAATCGTTGTATCAATTTAATCATTTATGCCCATAGATAGGTTAATATAAATATTTGATAAATTGAAATAAATTCCGTGCCTCCTGTGACGAGTGATGTGAGTCGACTTGTACCCGTTTTTGTTTTTTTGTATAAAAACAATCAGCAAAATTACGAATTTTTTGATCCAACATAAGTACTTCTATTTGCTATAGTTTCGGAGATAACATAGTAAAAAGTAGCTGCAAAAAATACATTTAATGTTTTTCGATAAATATCATAAACTTGGAGAAAATCTTGATTTTTCTTGAAAAAACTAGTAGTAGTAGTCATCAAAAGGCTCCGATTGCTCGTTTGTCCCTTTATACTATAAATAAAAATAAATAATTATATCATGGTGCCTTCCTAGAAAGCCTAAACTAAACACGAGAAATTGCTTTTGGAACCAGTACATAAAGGGGTTACAACTTGTTTTATATAATTATGCACTTTTTTACCAAAAGGCTGGTAGTTGTATCACTTTTCACTATATTATCTCCGAAACTATAGCACGTAGAAGTACATGAGTTGGATCAAAAACTGATTATTTTTATACGAAAAACAAAAACGGGTACAAGTTGACTTACATCACTCGTCACAGAAGGCACAGAATTAAATGTTTAGTGGCATCATGTCAACTCTGATCTGTCACACATGTCCTACTTCCGCTTCGCATATGTATATGCAACCTTAAACCCATTCTATACCAATTTATATTGCGCCAGCTAAACCAGGCGGATTCAACTTTCAACAGCGTTAAATCCAATCCCAAGCCCTAAAAGCATAAAACATTGTTTTGATAAAATGTGTTTTGCAATGCCATTTTTATGTGAGAGAACAATAAATACAATATTATATACAAACTTACGCATTTTGTAGCATTTATAGGATTCTTAATAGTTAACAAAACGTATGAAGTTTGTCAATCAGTCACTGGTGAAGAATAAATGATGAGCGTATTAAATAAATAATTTTTTAATATTTATTTTAAGATATTATAGGTATAAATTTAAAAACTAAAAAACCCACAGCCACCTTAAGCCAAGGGCACACGTAATAGGATTACTCTTGTAACGTAATTATACATCACGGGCCCTCGCCGGATGTTCGACCCGCCAAAACTCCAGAGACTTACGCGTTTCATAATTCAAACTACGCGCGTCCATCGGCTGTATTATAAATAAATAATCACCACGGGGTTTTTAAACAAATAAACGGGGTAAGATTTGCATTTGTTAAACTGTTCAACTGTTGGATTTAATAATCAGATATCCGTGAGTGCTCACTCATAGGGGTAGGACTTTCGCATGCGTATTCGACCCCTATCAGAACATTTAGTGAGTGAGGAGTGAGCGCAGTGGAGGGACGTGTAACCCTCCTGCCTTTAACGCGATCGTGTTCAGCTAAATTGTTGAGAATTCGTGTTTCGTATGTTCAAAGTGTGACGAACTAAGTGTGAGTTAGGTGAAAAGTTTTGGAGTGATTTAATTAATGTGCGTTTTAAAGAGATCTAGAACGATTCGATTGTTCAAAGTTTTAATTACGTAGAAGTTTGATAGATATATTTTTTAAGTTGTTACTTTCTTATTTCATATTTAATTTTGACGTGATTTTATTTATTTAATAAATATTATATTTATGTAAAAGTTGATTATTTTAATAGAACAAGTTGCGACATACTACGTTTTTAATCCGATTAAAACCAGAAAAGGGTTAAGACATAAAATATATTTTCCGGTGTCATAAATTAAAAATAGGTTTTAGTGATGAAATAATTAGTTCTTATAAATATTTTTTATGAAAAAAATATTTTTTTTGACAATATTTTTTTAAGAAAATTCTAATAATATCTTTATGACTTGTACGTCGAATTGAGTTGATGTAGCTAGCGTGAACAGAATGGCAGGGGAATAAGGCCGTACCCAATTTAAATCAGAAAGGCCTGCTATGGTACTGTATTATTTACTTTCTTCTGAACTTTTAAATAGTTTTTGTACTAGAAAGACGTAACAGTAAGAGGTAGTGCCACGCGGAATTGCAGGCTAATTAATTTGGAAAGACCCTGTGAGCTAAATCTTGCTTACACAATACCGGGGTAAAGCGCTAGCTGTGCTGTCGCGTTTAGTGCAGTATATAAGTATTCTGTGGCCCATAGAGAAGAAAGGAGGGCAACGCATCTGTATAACCTCTTTGCGGATGTCTATAGGTGTCTTTAGTAATTAAAATGTCTCCGACTGCTCGTTTATCCCCCTATATTATACAGGGTTATTTTTTGGTCACCGGCCAAATTTTCAGGTTAGGTTCAGAATCAATAATACATTCGATTTACGAAATAAAAAATATTAAAAAAATAATTAGATACCATTACTTTGTCCCATGTCGTAAAACATATTTCTTGGTCATCACGTGCATCACACTCGCGACTCACGGTAGGCCGACGTCACTGACCTTGAAGTCGATACATTTCATGTAAGAACAACAATCGATGTATTTTTAAGGACCATTTCAAATCGATTTTTATTTATTAAAATATTACAATTACACGATAAAATTTAAAACACACTTTAGGAATGATGTCTACTTCCTTATTTTAAAATTTGGCCGGCGGTCAAAAAATATCCCTGTATAAAAAATAAAATGTGAGTATAATAGATTTCGTATTGAATATTGTACGGCAGCTCGGTGTCTGATAACAGATTCTATAAAAATAAGATGCAATAAATATCGTTCTGGCGAAGACAGCATGCGAACTGGATAAAAGTGACAATTTATTTAGGTGTCTTTCCCCTCCTTCGGTGGCCCATTGAGGAAGAAGGAGGTGAAAGAGGGCAACGATTATGCATAGCCTTGGTTGTGTGGATGATTAAGGGTGTCATTTACAGACTTCGACGGCTCCTTTGCCCCCCTATGGCATAAAAAATCCACTTTACTATCTCTAATATAAATAATATTTATAATATATCGGAGCAAACTAGCAGTCGGAGCCGTTTGATTATATATCGATACCTAATACAGGCACACAGACTATACAGATGTGTTTCATCACTTCTCTGCAAATGAAGCAGATCTCACAAACAGAAGATTTTAAAGCGGTACCGTATGAGAGATAGGTGCGACCTGGTGCTACCGTCCCAATGTGACTGCAGTGCGGCATGGAACTGTTTCCAAGACAATGAATATTCTTTATCTATTTTTTTAATGGTAGGTATAAGGCAAAGAGCAGTCAGAGCCATTGTTATGACTACCGACGCCCATAGACGTCCGTATAGAGATAAACAGATGCGTTGCCATCCTTCCACCTTCCACCATCATGGGCCACCTGCTACTTATGCACTGCACGAACCGCGACAGCATAGCTGTCACTTTACGCCGGTCTCGTGGAGGCGAGAAGTACCTCCCCAGTCGTGCCGGCCCAAATCGCGCACATGCAAGCATACAGCGTTTCACTCCTAATAAATATACTGCAAGATTAGTGCTTACTGCGCTGCAGGCGGTAATAGAAGGCTGTACGGACGCATTTCGAAGCTATGGCACTACTCATACGTTGACCAGTCCACTGCTACTTGCACTTCATCATGATCAGCCTTTGTCGGTCCACTGTTGGACATAAGCCTCTTTTAATGAAGTCAAAGACGACCGATTTCCTCCTTCTAGCTTTCACCCCGGATAGCCTACTGTACCAAAACGATCTTCGACTACTGTACCAGAACGATTTCCTCCTCCTAGCTTTCACCCCGGATAGCCTACTGTACCAAAACGATCTTCTCACTTCACCGATGTCCGAACCTCCTCATATTTCTAAACAGTTATATTTTATGACTGCCTTCTGATCTAGTACGGTGGTAAGATTATCCAACCACTGATTGTGAGCTCCCGGAGTCCCAAGGTAAAACTTAACCAAGGTGAATATTTACCTTCGAGTTTTGGCTGGACTAAACAGGACATAAATGCCATTTCCAGTCCAATTAGAGATATAACTATTGGCTGGACGCCTGTGTTTTGTTTGTATATATCTAGTGGCCCATGGTAGGAAAGTCTGAAATATGATGAAAACCCATTCGTCTGTATTGAGAATATTTGGGTAGCATCTTTTAGAAGGCTGAATGCTAGTTTATCCCTCAGGGAGACAGCACTCATCAGTCGCGGCGACCGGCGATTTAGTCGTTTTTTAGAAGCTGAATGCAACGACTAGAGAGCACAAACTGAATGACGCCAGACGCGGCGATTTAATCGCTAATGTGTCAATTAATGTCAATTAACGTCTAAATTCAGTCGCACGATTCTGTTGCGACCGGTTGCAGTGAGAGCCTGTCCAGATTGAGCGAATTACGCGCGTATTAGGCCTGACTACAAACAATTTAACGAGGTGGTCGGGGTTCAAGGCCCTCACGAGTCGTGTTTCTTTTTTTATGTCTTTCTTTTTTTACATTATTATGTTGCACATTAAATATAATAAAAAAGTACTGAACTATATTTATTACTATTTACTAACTACGTGTGTGAAATTTTGAGGGACTTGAAACCCGACCACCTCGTTAAATTGTTTGTAGTCAGGCCTAATACGCGCGTAATTCGCTCAATCTGGACGGGGTCTTAGGCAGTAAATCGTGCGGCTGCAACGATACAGTCGCAAAAATCGCCGAACGCCGCGTCTAAGTCTTGTATGTGTTATCGCCCTTATATTATAAAAGTTGCAAACCACGATTCTTGAACTGGTTTTATTTGGCCATTTGTAGTTTGGACGTTCATAGTGCATCTATGAACGTCCAAACTACAAATGGCGTGGAGTCGTGCAGTTGTTTCAACTCTTCCAAGTATTGCCATCGCTTCTTACAAAAGCTACAAGTTTCGATAAAGTCAATGGATTTTATACAACCGTTGACAGTGCTGCTGTAGTGTTTGGGATATATCCTTAATAATATATTTGGTTGGCGGGTGCCAAGTTACATTGTACACGAGTCACTAGATTATATTTAATTGACAAAGGTAAAATTATTTTTACATGCACGACTAATGTAGACCGGTATTGAAGTGTGACTACTCATTTCTAACAATATTTTATTTTATTTATCAATTTTAGGAAAACTTACGTGTAATAATTTTAGCATGTATAGGTACATCTATATTAGCATATATTGACCATTACAAGTTTTTACCATATTTAAATACCTACACACCCAAAAAGGGAGATGCTCGGATGATGGAAAAATTGTGCAATTTTATGGTGACACACACTTTACATATATGAATAGGCACAAACCCACAAAGATAAAATACCATAGCTAGTCGTAGGTACTTATAAGAGCTGTTTTTATCACTAAATTTTAATAGCACTTCTATCCAATGGCATGGTGAAAGCAGTATGGGAAAGAGTTGAGGTCTGTACAATTTTGCAACTATGAATGATCAATTTTTTTTGTAAAAAAATTTAAAACAGTTCTTATAAGAGTAATTTGCCGGGTACGCCTATAAGTCTTACACAGAATTACGATACTAAACCCTATGTAGTGGATTGAGCCGACCATAATATGCAGATACACGAACTCAAAGCATTTCATCATAATCATTATAATTTTTTCACTATCTTGGAAAGCCTTGGAAAGGTTCTAATTTTCCAAACTACTTACTTTAATAATTCCATTACAAACAATATTATCTACATAAACCAATCAATGATAGGAATGTTTGAATGAATAGGAATAAATGAAACTGAATATACAGAGTAATTTTTTGGTCACCGGCCAAAGTTTCAGGTTTGGTTCAGAATCATCAGAATCATTCGATTTATGAAATAAAAAATATTAAAAAAATAATTAGATACAATTACTTTGTCCTATGTTGTAAAACATATATTTTGGTCACCACGTGCACCACAGTTGCGACTCAAGGTAGGCCGACGTTACTGGCCTTGAAGTCGATAGATTTCGTGTAAGAACAACAATCTATGTATTTTTAAGGACCATTTCAAATCGATTTTTATTTAACAAAATATTACAATTAGACGAAAAAATTTAAAACACACCCTTGGAATGATATTAACTTCATTATTTAAAAATTTGGTCGGTGACCAAAAAATAATCCTGTATAACTTGGGATAAATCCGATTGGGGATTAAACTATTTGGATTATGGATAATAATTGTTTGTTTATTCTGATCTATTATATTAACCAATGATCAGTATTTACATACAATTTACCTACAATTTTAATAATATAGGTAAAAATAAAATTACTTTACAATATAAATATTCATTTTCTATATTACATAATCCTTGTTGTAGATGCGAAGTCCATCCATTGTAGTAATTGCATTAACTCCTTGCGGCACTGCACAGAGTTACACCAAAATATTGTATCCAATTTTGGAATCTAAAAATAAAGAACTTTCGCATGCTTTCACCATTTACTTCACTACCGTATAGATAAAGCGTTCAAAATTCTATCCTTAGAGGATGTCTAAGTCATAAAAGGTGCCTGCCCCAGTGTACCTACTAAATTTCAGGTTGAGTAGTCCAGTAAAACTGTGGCACCTGTAAAAGTGCACGCATCAGAATTTATTTTATGTCCAAACTTATTTTTATATTGTATTTATGCATGTACTGTTGGTGTCCTTAAATAAATAAATAAATAAATAAAACAGCTGCGTATCGATCAGTTAGTAAATCAAGACACTTCCTATCCTATTAATATCATAAATGTGAAAGTTTGGATGTAATGTTTAATATTTAACGCTAAATTTACTACGGATTTGGATAACGCTTGGCACAGAATATAGTCTAGAATAATATATCATAAAAACACTTTTCATCCAAAAAAAGAATGTGGTATTAGGAAGGATTTTGCGCAGTCTATACCGCGAGACATAACTAGTAGGAATATAAGGAAAATTGTATGAGTAATTTTGTAAGTATGAAATCTATTTAAGTATATAATATAATCGGATCAAATTTCTGGTAAAACCTCGTATTCGAAAATCTTGTAATAAAATATTCAATCTCTCCGCCTCGTGGCTTAGAAAAATTGAGACTGGCCGGAACGTTACTTGGAAAGTAAATAAAGTTTGGAAGCCGATGCGAACTCAATTGATGGACAGCTGGTATAAATTATAGGAGCCATTTTGTTCTATTCTGGATGGATAAATTGCATGGTCTTATTTCTGCCTGTGAACTGTTGCTATAAAGGAAATATATTATATTTAATTAAATAAGCATTTTAACTGATAAAACTTCAACAATAATAATTATCATACGTGACTAGTCCTATGCTAAGTACCGTAAGGACTTCTGAACATGTACTAGACAAAGGACAATATATTTATTCTTCTATACATTTAAATTTTATATATTTTTTAAGATTAGATTTTGTTACAGACTAACATATTATAGGTACTTTGCTAAAATCCATTACCTGGGCGAGATCAGAACTCACGACCTCTGGTGCAACATGTGCGACATACTGGCTTACTACTATTGTACGCTACTGCGCCAACTGGTCTTCCGAAGTTTTCTCCTGTTTTTTATAAATAATATGCAGGTCAACTTAACTCAACTATAAGGGGTAATGTTATATTAATTCCCATAGTGCTGAAGACTGGTACGAACGTTTCTAGTCTTTAAAAATGAAATGTGAAAACTCTTAATCATTCTTTAAAAGAATCAATAATTAAAATTATGAGCTTTAATTAAATTTGAGCTTTTTAGATTTTTGAACCAAACCTTAAGCTTTACAAGAAAATATTTACTACTAAAAGGAAATAATAGCAGTAGTAGTTATTTATATAAATTTATAGCTGATGAATATCTACCTACCGCTTTGAAGATATTTATTATAACAATAAAAACGTTAAAATTTATCTCCATAATATGCACATTTTTCTGCATCGCCTCAGTTTAAGCGGTACTTGAAGCGTTTTTTAATATGGCTTCCATGGAGTTTTTCACCTCCTCTATGCTAATAACGATAACCTTGAATCTCTAACTAGGGCAGGCTGTAAGTTCAACTTGCAATTAGTGAAAGAGGTAGGTTTTATGTAAACTGTTTTCAGCGAATTTCAAGACTCAACATGTGTCTCATCAATTTCCAAATAAATATATGTTTAATTTTATGCTGCATATTGGAATATTAAGACTTATAAGCTTACCTACAGGATACAGAATGGTCTTGAGAGCCAAAACATAATAATTATTTGACATTCGTATTATTTCGGCACGTATTCGTAGAAGTAGCACACGAATACGTCATACTAATCACCATCTAGACAAAATTGGATCGGTATTACAAGACCTAAGTAATTTTGTCTCTCTGAATTGTAATGTAAATCTTACGTACGTAAGGGGTAGTGCTTTTATACTGCGTTATTGTCAAATTGAGCCCGAACGACCGAGACGCAAGTTTTGCGCATTTTTCATTTTTGATATTTTAGTCATTTTCATGATTACTGACGCCCATATACGAGTTGTCCTCATTCCTCCTTCCTCTCCATGAACAGCCGAACTTACAGACCGCACGAAACGCTATAGCACAGCTGTCACTGCCAGCTGGTATCGTGTAAGAGAGTTGTACCTCTCTGGTC
>LUGF01031343.1:113102-132468 GCA_001625245.1 Calycopis cecrops
AGATAACCCGATTACTGCGCCAATATAATATTATACAGAGAGCACTGTACTCAGACCTATTAGATACCCCGCCCTATGGCGAAATATACCGCACTGTATAGATATATGGTTATTATATCACCTATGCCTTACGGTGTTTTGATAAATTATAACATATATAATTTATAATATTAGTAGGATATGTTACCGAAGAACGTACGGGTATTCCTCTAAGGGCCAACCCACATGTACCACAACCACACCACATCGCAGGGATAAAATGTAGTCAAGCAGTGGCTACGTGTGAATAGTGTCGCCGCAGCTTTTTGTAGTTGCGTTGTGTTTCCGACAATGTCGATATGGTTGGGTTGTCGTTGCGATGTGATTACGTCGTATGCTGACATTCAGGTGAGCGGGTAAAGAGCGCGGGCGGCGTGCGCGCACTGTCATTGCGTCGACGCAGCGTTGTGTATGCGATGTAGTCGGCCACTAGTTCTCGGTGTCGCTGGTGGTTGCGTTGTGGTTGCGACGTCGTTGCGATTTTGTCGGTATCACACAAGTGGTCGATAATGACTGCAAAATGTGGTACGTGTGAATAGTCTTATTCATTTTCAATATTAAATATGAGCTCGACTACGTGGTGAGGTTGTGGTGTAGTTGTGGGCGTGGTGTGCTTGTGGTAAGTGTGGGTTGGCCCTTAGGCTACTGAGCTCCACCGCCATAATAAGGCGTGAAACCAAGGAGGGTTTGATATTCCTAATCCTCCTTTGATAATCCTATACATTCAAATACTGGTTTAAATGTTATGTTCACGCAAATTCGCGTAATTGGAAAAAAATACTTTATGGTGGCTCATTTTATTATGATATAGAGATTCTGAGACATTTATACGTTTGGTAAAATAATACTCAAATTACGAGGATTCGTTACGTATTAATTAATTAACGCTCATTTATGAAACATGTTAAATTGGTTTTAATATAAGTTTCAAGTGCAGATAATATGATCCGCCCTCAGGCTCATTGGAGTTTATTATTATTATTAGAGAGAGAAATTAAGCCTATTCAACTTCACATGACGTTTTATGGTTAATACAAATATATGTTATTAATATTTATATTTGGTTATTCTCAATGAAGCGGTCACTGTCCGTTCTGGGGTCAAGTTAAGAATCTGATGCCATTGCACAGTCCCGACGTCGCGCGTCGGAAGGGGCTCTAAGTAGTCGGATAAGTCCCCCTTTTGCCGCTTTTCCAATCCCTTATAATCTTGTGTGGCTTCAAGCGATTCTAAAAAAGGGCCACTGAAAAGCAGTGGCATGTCACTGTTACATACACATGCCAAGTGGAAATAGAACAAGTCTGACAGATCAGGGTTGACAGCTGATGCCTAACGGTGCATCCACACCATGCCGGCGGCACGCGCGGCTTTTGCCGCCGGCATTGCCGCCGAGATATGCCGACGGCAATGCCGGCGGCTTATGCCGCCGGCATGTGTGGATCCACCTTAAGTTAGTGCATCTCTACTGGTAATCCGCAGCTCCTAAACATACGGTGATACATGCGTGTAGCTGTCACTAAGACATGGTCGTGATGTCAGACATCCCTCTCTCTCTTGTCATCGGTAGTTAACCATAGACGTCATCTATGACATGAATATTTAGTGTACGGTCTATGACTAAACATAGACAACCAATATGCAAAACAGTCACCACATGGTGACGTGACCATATATATAAATCGTAGACAGAGTAAAGAAATATAAATCAACTCTATGGACGTGACACTTTCTGTCAGTGACGGCGATGTAAAAAGTATGAAACACTTTTTAGATCGTACTTATAACCTAATCGGTTTCAGTAAGTTAAAAAATAAGTTTTAAAACTGAAACCGACAAGCGGTTTCAGTTTTAAAACTTATTTTTTTTTTGATTCGATCATTTTTCTGTAATCACATCATTATCTAATTGATTTTTGTTTTATAACTCTTCTTGGAACTAATATTTAACTGACAATTAATAATTACAATATATCAGAAAATAAAAAATAAAAATATTTAATGGGGAATTTTGCAAGCTAACCTAATTTGTACAAATCGAATTTAGCCTGCCTGCTTTTTACGGTCTTCGAATGTAGTCAGCCCATCAAGGAAATAATCTTTGTAATAAATCCTTGAAGCACGTGTTGTGGCAGTTTTGTTGTTTGTTATTAGATTAAGTTTTTGTTCGGAGTATATTTACATATATTGTCCTTGGAAAAGTGTTGTTTGACCTTATTTGTTTCTCAAGTTAACCCTCTCGAAATGATCGAAGTAGTAAGAGGAAATAAAAATACTTATACTACATTTGTTGTTACTTTTTGTGATTGCCCTCTTCATGACAAGGGTTTCGAAAGGCCTTCTAGGTCAATTCATTTAGACTTCAAACTAGACTTAGACTTAGACTTCAAAATTCAAACTTCTGGACCATAAATTATTGCTCGATGTCATGTGATGGTCATAGTTGATGTATGTAAGAACGTCAAAAAACTAATGCGCGCTATAATTTTTTTTATTCATATTAATGTTTTAAAATTTAATGTTAAATTCTACAAAACACGATTATTATTAAAATGAAAGATTTTGCTGATGCAAATGGTTATGGGCAATCTAAATAAGCATTTGGCAATCTGCCATCTTAATAAAATCATCCTCAAAAGAATATAGAGTAAATCGAATGGCTTATCGTCGGCTTAATAATAATGTAGATTTTATACTGAAATATTTTAACAGCATGTCGTGTGCAGTGTTCAAGCTTCTCACTCGAGTGTTAGAGGGGATCCTTTTATCTGATGAACACGAACGCTCGTGTCTGGATTATGGATATAGCCTGTGTAGCGTACGTAGCTTTTGTATGCCGTATTATGAATTTTAAATGGATATATTTTTGTTGCTTAGATAGAAATGGTTTTGTATCTATTCTAACCTGCTTTATCTGTTTCGTGACTACAGGCGCAGCACCTTGTTTAATCCCACAATTGAACTTTTTTCGGTTGGACATTACTATAAAATGCAGTGATTGCTGATGACATACATGACCTAATTTGTAATTATGACACCAACGCCTCGCAGAGTATTTTAGTAACGGGCAGTACAATATTGTATTGCAGGTGAATCGGGCTTTCACGACCAGCAAGATACCTCTTGATTACACGATACAGTGTACTTTTTCAGAAAGGAGGAAAAGAAGGCAATGAAAAAAAAGGAAGGAAATCTGCACAAAAATTGTAGTCCAAGGACGTTCGCAGTCAGTGAAGGCTCCGTCTGCTCGTATCTCTTCTCATACTCCCAAAATAAAAATCTTTTACTACAATATTACTAAAGTGTAAGAACAAGTTCCAGCGGCGACATAACTTTTTTGTATCGCAATCGATCATAAAGTTACTGATAACAAAATTGTAGCCAAGTCGTAAAGGGGAGCAGATTATGGGTACGTTTATTGTCTACGTTTATTAGTTAAGAACAATACCATAAAACACCGTCGGCATTTTATGTTAGGAGGGTGAAAGGGGACGTGATATGTGCTTGCTACCCCTGTTTTAGTTGGTAGGGGTTGATTGTATAGACTATAGTGTGTATATAATATATATAGAGGTAGTGCCATGCTGCATGCGTGTAGCCGGATTGGGCAAACACGAAACCGGCGTAAAGTGACAGCTGTGTTGTCGCGTTTCGTGCGGTGTGTAAGTCGACGGCGGCCTATGTAAGGAGGAGGAGGAAGGATACCTTCCTTCCTCCTCCTCCTTTCTCCTCTTCCTTCTTTTCATAGGCCACCGCGTTTGTATAATCTCTATGCAGATGTCGGTAGTCTTGAAAATGGCTCCGACTGCTTTTTTGCTCCTAAGTCTGTTTTCTTTCAATAATTTCGGAAAATAAATCAGCATTAGCAATGTTACAAGCATTTTACAATTCTTAAATAGTGTTGTACCATTTTAGCAAACACATTATCGTATACAACTTAGAAATGTCATTATTTATGTTTTCAACGAAGCCAGATTTATAATAAAACCGCGTTTTAAATATTTATGTTTATTTATTACTGGCTCTTACCCTCGGCTTCGCTCGCATTGTTTTTCGCGATAAAAAGGAGCCGATGGCACTCTTCAGGCCTTCAACTATCTCCATGCTAAATATCACATCGATCCGTTGATCCTATTTGATGTGAGAGAAGGACAAATAAATTAAAATTAAAAATTAATATTAATAATATGGATAAACACATGCTAGATATATTCAGATAATGACTCCGCATTTGAATACTCTCAATCATCGGACTCGTAGTCTTCTCCTATAATAAACCTATCGATATCGGCGACTGCATGACCCAGTTGAAACATTTTGTCCCCATTTTGAACACATATGTATGTACACTTATACAGTCCGTCTGCGGAGATACTTGAGCATCTCGTCAAAAAGGCTTCGTGCTTTATTAAATTTAAAAGTTTTACTATTTCTTGCGACATTAGGGGTATGTGTATTCAAGTTTTTTGTATGTGATGTATGTAATGTGTATTCAATTAAAGGCCACAAGAAACTCCCGAAATACACCAAAAGCCACTGCGTCACTTCGAACCGTATTATGTTAGCAATACTCATACTCCGTCTATCAACCCAATTCAGTTGCAATCAAGCAATCAATACAAAGAAAATACCTCCCAGAGAGAAGGCTTAAGAACATTATTAACCGACTATAATCTAGCAGAATAATTTAAATAATAATGAAGCGGAAAGCTAAAAGATTTATAAAAAAATATAAGGTAGTATAATTAAGAAAGAATGAATTAAGAAAACCCATTAATTTGCACGTGTTGTAAAGTAATGATGTTACTTTAGTCGTTAAAAGGGAATACACGTATTTCCCAAGCCACTACTCAGAAATATAGTATTAATTAAACCTACAAACTACCTTTGTAAGGTTTAAAGTAATTACCGCGGAAGCGCTTGAAGAAAATGTATATTTCAAAGAAAACTATAGAGATATTGAACATTTAAAACTACTAGTAAGAAATATTTTATAATAATCAGTCATCATCTTCGTGGTTGCATAGATATTTATTAGAATTGTGTTAATCAAAGAAATAAATAGCAAACAAATTGATAAAATTGAGGAAATAAACTCATATTAAAAAAAGACCTACATCCACTAGTATAAGGTACTCGCAGACATGCGTAAAGTCTTGAGTACATACAGCATTTTGCGAAGTCATGTAATTAGGCATTTAATGTGGAAATTAAATGTAAGTTTGTCGTCAACAATAACACCAAGATATTTGACACTATCGCTTTTTTCTAGTTTAAGAGAACAGCATGAACTGTATGCATACATACAGGAATGAGCTGTTATGCCTGTTTGATGTGCTAAAACAGAGTCCGGTTGTGAGTAAGTACGTAAGGAAAATGTCATATATTTGGTTTTTCCGACGTTTAAAGTGATCATATTATCGTGTAGCCACCTTGTAACCTCTTCAAAAGCTGACTGAGCGTGATAGTAAGCCTGTTACCAACTGTCGCCCGTTATGATTACCGCCGTATCATCGGCAAGGCAAGCCTTTTGCACAGTTGATAACAAAAACAGATGATATGCCGTCCGCTCCGGTGACCTTTGCAGCATCCATCCCCCGAATCACGTTCAATACCATTCTACTAGAAATACTGCCCACGGTGAGATTGTTGTTCCTTACCCCATTTATTACAGAAAACTTATGTTACTTATTAAAGAGATTATGAAATAAGGGTTCGATTTAATCGAATTTTCTATACCTTAATATCCAGCGTTTTTGTGAATATCGCTCTCATCCAAGTAAACGGGAAGGGTTTAGTATCTCTTGCGCTACGGTTTCTTCACGTTGTCTGGGAGAAAATTCCACATTTTCAAATTTTCGCCGGCTGGTCCACCAGCGTGTCCGGGTCGCTCAGCACTTGCAGCTGAGAGGAGTTTGGTTGTAGCCACTCTATGTTGCACAAGACAGCTGCCGTGGCGATGCCACATCAACAATATAGCACTGGCATGAGCCGTAGCTCAGTCGTCTGCTCTACACGCTGTCGTGGACCTCGAGGAACGGGTCTACGGTTCCAAGAGCTAGCAGGTCTCCTCTTGGCCGGCTCGAATTTGCAACACTTTACGGGGAGCTCGGTGAGCCCCTTGTCGATGAGGCTCGCACTCCTCCCGCTCCACTGATCGTAGTTCCACCCCGGCGCGGCCACCAAGTTGTTTTTGTTGCTCCAGTCCAGCAGCTCTGGAGGGACAGCAACGTTGTACGAGGGTCGGGCCAGGATGGTGTCGGCTGACAGGTAGCCCTTCTTCCACGGTACGCAGGGCCAGTTCGCTAGGCGCTATTACGGCTTCGGCTCGAGGGTCATAGGATCGATGCCGAACGCGTCGGCCAAGGAGTTCGCATATTTCTTTTGTCGTTAATGTTTCTCATGTCGAAAATCATGATTGTAGTGGTCGCAGTTGGCACGCCAGCTGCTCATCCTCTGCAGGATGTGTAGTCCGCTGCATGACATCACTATGTGGACCAGCTGGTTACTCAGAGTTTTTCGTTCAAACATTTTTCTTTCCTTAATACAACACTTTTTTCATAATATCGCGTCTACACCACGCCACTATTTGAAATAACGTTAATGTTATTTAATATATCATGCTATTTTAAAAATTGCATGATATGTATAACAAAGTATCAGGGGAGGATAAAAACAAGTATGTTAAAATAATAATATAATATGCACAATGTTAAATTTATAACCCGCCTTGCTATTCAAATAGGGAAGATAGAGTAGCTTAGAATTGCTATCGATCCATCAATTGCAAGTAACATGGGATATAATGTCGCGACAAATGTATTTTTGCTGTCTCGTGTTTTAGTCTCGTGTCTATAATAATGAATAATTCAACATGTCATCAGATATTTCTTATTAAAGTTAATGTATTCTAGAGCTGTTCGTTACATATCATATATAAAAAATAATATAACTTGTTTTACTTGCAGTAAATGACACTGTTTGGTGTAGTACTGAATAATACATGTCTTATTTTCGCGTTTGTCTTTTCATATACACTTAACGTATCTTGTTTAACAATAAATCGGTATATTGAACACGTCTCGACGGAAATGGCATATTGTTCTTTTTTTAATAAATCACAACCTAGTCGGGATTGCAGTTGTCGCATATAAGTCGCCAGTATGAGGTTATGCCTTTCGAATTTATTTTTTACGAAATTAATTTCATAACTGCAAACAACACCACTAAAGAACTACAATTTTCTCTAGGAGAATAATAATAATCTTTATTCAGATAAAGGCTCACATTTTTTAGACTTAGTAATATATTAATACTTAGGGTAAATTGTGTTAGTATATTCGTACAATGTATTTTTATATAATAGATTTATACTAACATTTAATAAATGGTACAATATTGGTGAATCTATTTATGCCGCCAATATTTTCAGAAATCTCTTGGAGCTTGAATGTAGTTTTGCTAAGATGGATGTAGTTTTCCTTCTCATTAAGGCGTAGAAATCATTTGTCCGCTCTTGAGCAAACATTAAAGAAACTGACCAAAATCGCGGCAATCGCAGCAGTACTCTGAAATCGTTATTGTACTGAACCCTCAATCAATTGAAATTCTTCTGCTTGTAGTTGTTTCTTCATAAAGATGTCTATTATGAAGAAATTTACATCTGATCTTAAAATTCAATTCTAAAAATGTATGATTTTAAGGTTTTGACCTCAAAAGAAAAAAACGGAACCTTTAAAAGTTCTTTTAATTATTTATGTGTCTGTCAAGAAATTCTAAGGATGTACCTATCTATTTCTGGTGACCTTAAATCATTTTTGAGAGCTAACAATGGAGAATTGAATGTCCCAAAATGAAATCATAATATACACTAATTACTGTTCTAATACTCATATAATTATTATAATAGTATCTTTCATAATAATTCAATTAACGTAGACCAGTAAAGTTTAATAATCATAGAAGCGCACTTTATATTCATTACTTGTTAAATTATTCAGTTTTCAAACATCTTATGTTTATATGAAGGAAATCCTTCAATTTCCCTCAATCCTTGAAGCTTTAATAAAGAAAAACGAAAGATGAGCCCAATTATAAAATACGATATTCGCAGGGGGCTAACAGAGGTTTTTCGTTATATTTAACATTAATTTTACCCGAAGGAAAAATTTACCGTACATTTATATCCAATTGATATTTTTTCATGAGACCTGGGTCGTAAGAACTGCCATTTGTAACTTGGGATTGCAATTTATCGGTGTAATTTATCATTTTATCGAATTTCCCTTGTCATATATATAACGACCGGCTACTTTATATCTGTACGTGATAGGGAAAAGGCGATTTCTCTATCTTTATGAAATATGAAATTAAATTATAAATGTACTGTTCGATGGGATTATAAACTGTTGAAATTATAAGCTTACGGATACTAAGATATAAATTATAATTCATCTTAATGAGTTAAAGCAAACCACGCTTGACATTGATTGAAACTAGGTTAACCACAATTTAGGCAATTTGCTGTACATTATATCGAGACGGCATAATTGTTCAAAGCCAAAGATAATTAAGTTAATGGACATTAATAATACAAAATTAAATAACTATTTAACAGTGGAAAAAGTAACTGTTATTTGTTATCATCCATAATATTATAAATTTATAAACCATTTTGCAGTATCGTCACCGTAAAATATTGATTAATTTATTAAAAAAATACAAAAATAACATACTTTTATTTTTAGATTTGTCACGTGACACGAAACGTTCCGGATTGGTTGAAACTGTTATGTCGTCAATAGGTAGTAAATATTATTAATTGCCAGTCATCTTTGTCGTATTGCTGTATTTTTTTTATATAAATTTGTTTTAGAATCTTTTCAAGTGGTATATTGTCGTTTATTTATTTATATATTTTACTTATTATTTGATACATATTTTAAGAAAGCAGACAGTAAAAATCTGCCTAAAGTGCACCACTTGCAACGTTGTTTGGCATCTTTTGGAACACAAACAAAGAGTTTATCTGGAGTTTTATTAAAGTATTTGTATATTTTGGCACTACACACTTTGGGACTCACTTTATTAGGTAAATCACAGTTTTTAAGTTACAAATCTAAGTACGACGTTAGCGTCGATCTTAGATTTGGTATGGTTAGCCATAACAAATGTTTTGACGTTTGTTTACTACCTATCTATGTCATCGGTGTTGTGCGCACTCCATTGGTAAAATTAGTGTTTTGGCGGGGTATTTAAATAATAAATATTTAAAATGGTTTTAAAAAATAAATACTTATAAAATTTAAATATAGGATATTTTTGCGAATTCCTTATATACTAAAATATAATTAAGATGGTCAAAATCTTCTAAATTAGTAACATCTTGTTTCTAGTATAACAAAAATATACGTGGATTAGACCACCTACCATCAGGCTATACTTCTGTACACTTTTTAGATTGTTTTTTTTTTATTATTTATGATATAGGGGGGCAAACGAGCAGTCGGGGCCATTTTCGTGACCACCGACGCCCATAGACATCCGCATAGACTATAGAGGCTATACAGATGCGCTGCCCTCCTTTCTCCTCCCACCTCCATGGGCCACCGGCTACTTACACACCGCACGAAACGCGACAGCACAGCTGTCACTTCACGCCGGTCTCGTGTAAGCGAGAGGTACCTCCCCGGTCGTGCCGGCCCAATTCGGCTGCATGCAAGCATGCAGTGTGGCACTACCTCTTACAATATAGATTTTATGATATTAATACTTTAAGTTTTAAATTTATCTTCAAAACTCTTTTTATTAAGATAAAATATATATAATACCTAAGTAAGAAATTCTTATAAATATCAAAACTTGTTTAATATCATTTTTCATTCATCGCAGAAACAAAAACGAAATTGCTCTAAAATACGTTTTTAGTTTATAATAAAATAATGTTAAAAAGTGAAAGATGAAAGACTAATATTTATTACTTCGATTGTTGTGTACTTTCTTCTTTACATTATAAATTAAAAAAACATAATTTTTAGATATAAGGGTACGTTATTGCATTAAAAAAAACAGATAAACGTAGAGTACGTTTACGCCAAAGCTCCAAATGAAGAAAGTACAGTTTTAATTAAAGTTAAACCGTACTATTAAGCAAAGCAATGACTTTTTCCACAACTTTTATTACCAACAGATTCCCAACTTCGTGCGGGCACGTGCTTCGCATTTTTCATGAAATAATTTAAAATTTCTCAAGACATTTATTCAACGTTGTCTTTGTCTCCGGCGAGATACATGACTACTATTATACGGTTTTAGTATAATAATGGCTCATAATAATATATTCAGTGAACAAATTTGATAAACTACTAGCTGACGGACAGACGTTGTCTTTTCATTATTGAAGAATATGTTGTCATGGTAACGTGTTGTTACGTGGCCGAATTAACAACCCGTTACTTAACCCTACAATATTGTATATTCAAGACACCGACTGTAATATAGCATAGCTGTGATTCGACGGAGGTTAATATAAGTGATACCGTCCCAGTCGTACCGGCCCAATTCTGCTGTAATGATCATCATGTATGGTGAAGAATTACAGTGCTGAGACAGTCTGACCTGATGAATTTTATATTAAAAGATGCAATATGGCGCTACCTTTTACCACTACTTATACAAAAAAAAAATTGAAAAGAGAATGGGCTATATTCCCTCTGATTTATCGTGGTCAAGCACAATATGATCTTGATACAATATTATTTATATTTCTTAAGAAAAAAGTATTTTTTGTCAATCCATAGGGCGTTTGAACTTGGCATATTCCCAATTCATTATAAATCAAATAAAATGTCATTGTCTTATTACTAGCTTCGGGCGCGGCTTCGCCCGCGTGGATTTTGGACTTTTTTTTAAATTTTAACTTATTATGTTATTCTGATATGAATGCTATATTACTGTAAACTAAAGTTTCATGAAAATCCGTTCAGTAGTTTTTGTGTGAAAGAGTAACAAACACATAAACTTTCCCATTTATAATATTAGTAGGATTTAACGATAATACAACAATATTTTCTAAACAAACAGAAGAGGAAGACATAAAACAAACAACAGGGTTTCCCGTAACTTAAGAACTTAAGACATTCAAAGTTAATTAACCTGATATTTTATTCAAGAAATTTTCCGGAATCCAATAACGCAGGGTGAATATTCACTTGCCCTAATGTATTTTTGTATAAACCATCAAACTTTATGCGCGACCGGGCATGCATTACTCACAGATGATTAAGCTCCGCCGCTCTGATAACACCAGTCTGTTAGGTCAAAGAAGGGGACAGCTCAAATCATTTACCGATGCAGCTCATACGCCATTGATTTTTACATTCTCCTAAAGAATGTAAAACTTTTTAATAGTTTTATTTACGAACACGACGAAAGTGAATAGAAAAAGAACAGTGAACCTATATATTGTTATATAATTAGCTGTAGCTCGTAGCTTCATATGCGAAAAGATTCAGTATTTTTTTCGGAATAGAAATTATTTTATGCTATTCCATATATATCTGTTTAAATTTTGCATAATAATGTAAGAAACGTACATACGAACTCTTTATTAAGTTTAAGTCATGCCTCAAACGTAATAAAAAGTTTATATGTACGTTTATATTGCATTAATTTGTCGATAAACTTTCACGTTTTAGTTATTTCAAATTTATGATAAATCGGACAACGCCAATGTCAAAAAACGACTTGCTTTTTATTTAATATTAATATTAATTTAATATTAATAAATAATCTGATATTATTAATCAGTATTAATTTATTTCCGATATAATGAAACTAAATGTTGTGAACCTAAAAATTTGTGAATTAGTGCTAGTAAGAGCATTTAATAAAATGAATACTATATATATCAAATTATCATTTAGTTTTCATAAAATTATTGAGGGACATAGGGATGATAGTCAATCAGATTATTTGTAATTTTTACAGTGCATCAACATCGCCGAGTCCCATCTGTCACACAAAAATGGTTTAGAACCTTTTATCATAGCTTGGTTAGAATTACAAATGTTACCATAATAAAACATAAAATATATTGCACAAAAAGGACCTAAAATTTATCGTCACAGTCGTTGGCCCGTGTGAAGCATGCGAACTTTCAGCATTATAAAGTTGGAAAATTCTGGCAGTCATCGTGTTTTTATAGGAAGGGTTGCATAAATGTAGATTTTTACTGTTGTAATCACAACACAATTTCCTGAAATTGCTTTATTATACTATACTCATATAATTAAATTCAATTAAGAAAATAAAACAATGTATGCAGTACCTTGCCAACTATTCAGTTAATACTTCGAGCAATTATTATGTCTGAAAGATATATCAATCATTAATCATCGTCTTTTTATTATTAAATACCAAAAAAAAATATAATTTTCCCTGTAGTTATTAGAATATGACGACTCCAACATAAACTAATAGCTAAGTTCCGTGTAAATGTTGTGCTTATGTCATTGGCAACTTAATTTAAAACATTGAATTCCATTTGAATAAATCAAAAATACTAGCACCATTGGTGATGGTTAAGTCGCCTTTTGGAGTCGCCTAAGCCTTTCGGAGCTTTAAGGAAATGAAAAAATGTAACAGAAAAAATGTAGAAGACAAATTAGAAAAGGAAATAGACTGTCGTAGTAGTGGACCATTTGCATCTGGTATATTTTTGGGAGTTCTTTAGAAAAAAATGTATTTTTTCTTGGCAATTTCCGCATGCTGGTTTGGCAATCATTGATATCATGGATATATTTAGAAACTCTATAGAATAACTGCAGTGGAACGGTGACAAGTTTAGATCAAATACTTAAAATGACTAAATTATGGTCTATCAAGTTTAAAAAATTACATTTGCGAGCGTACTTGTTAGCCCATTTGACTTACCAAAAATAAAATACCTATTACAATACAATTCAATGAAAACAAATACGCGTGTTTTTACCGTATTAATTATGCGCCATACATTAAAATATTCTTCTGATATACGGTTTCAGTCCTACCAGTTACTTTAATTATATTAAATTATTTTTAATTTTAAAACAAGGAAAATTACAGTATAAAGTTTGATTACAATAGCAAGACTCCTAGCCTCTAATTGTACGTTTCTAATATCTCAGTTGAATTAAAGTAATTGAAACGAATAAAGATATCACTTAAATTAGTACCTAACTAATTATGTAATCAATATCAAACTTATAGTGTAAATCAAACGAAAAGTGACAGTGACAGTGCTAGTAAGATGAGATGATGGAATGACACAGTATGGTCAAGTGGATGGCGCTGTTCGGGCTTGTGTGGCTGCTGCGTGTGCGAGGCTCGCTCTGCGGCTGCTCGGCGTGCAAGCGGGCCCAGAACCCACACCTGTATCGCCCGCGGAGCCCAGCGCTGGGCGACGAGCGAGCGCCGTTTGACGTCATCGCCCTCCAGCAGTACACGAGAGACGTCACCGTCCAGACAGACTTCGACGATGAAATTGAAGATCTGGACAAAATTGAACTTCAAATAACGGAAGAGTGTGAGTATATTTTTATTCTATGTTTTTTAGTAAGAGGTAGTGCCACGCTGTATGCTTGCATGCAGCCGAATTGGGCCGGCACGACCGGGGAGGTACCTCTCGCTTACACGAGACCGGCGTGAAGTGACAGCTGTGCTGTCGCGTTTCGTGCGGTGTGTAAGTAGCCGGTGGCCCATGGAGGTGGGAGGAGAAAGGGGGGCAGCGCGTCTGTATAGTCTCTATGCAGATGTCTATGGGCGTCGGTAGTCATGAAAATGGCTACAACTGCTCGTTTGCGCCCCTATACCATAAAAAAAAAAACTACGCAGCAGAATCAGGCCGTCACGACCTGGGATATACCTAACTCTAGCTCACACGGCAGCGCTATAAAAACGCTGCTATGCTCTCACTGGAGTTTGTGAGTTGCGGTGGTCCAGGAGGGAGGGAGAAAAATCGTAAGGATGTCCATGGCAGTCGGTAGACATAGAAAAGCTGTCGGAGGCCTTTTGCTCCTTACATTATAAAAATACTTCTATTTTTCAGTTACTTTCCGCTGGAACGGTAGTGGCCTTAACCTAAATAATATACACTGTCTTAAGGATCTATGCCTCTCCATTCTCGACAATCAGGGTAGTAGTACATGACCAAACAAGACCATTGTGTAGATTTATGCCACGTACCCGGATAACATGATTTCCGGATGACGTGATTCATTATGTATCCTTCTCGTTTTTGGTGTTTTCTAAATAAATTCTTTGTTATTTTTAAGGCACGTTTGATGAAAACGTCGAGCAAAACCAAAGAATTTATCAAACCGTTTACCAGACACATAAATAACTTATCCGAGCGATTTAATGAAATATAAATAACAGAACTGTAATAGAATTAATACGGTGGAAATATATACAATTAAAGGTATTTTTTGACTATCTGGCAGCGGTCCAACTGATTGAATCGATTCTCTGAATAACAATACACCGCTCAACAATTCCTCGTTGCCACGTAAAATAAACATCTCACAGAAGCCTTCGTTGGATGAATATCAATGCAGTGCCATTATATTGACCCATTTACATTTAATTTGTCTGTTTTGTATCCAATATTTCCGGTAACTAATGGGCTATAAGGTAAAACAAACCTACATAATCAAGTTAGATGTTAGATAAACCCATTAAAAATGTACATACGTATAAAAATACTAGTGGACACCCGCAACTTCATTTACGTGAATCCGTTTTTTATCACGGTCGGTTAAAAGTAGTCTATAGTCTTCCTCGTTGTATATATATAAAATATTTTTTTTAATCGAACCACAGTTCCAGAGATTAGCGCGTTCAAACAAACAAAGAAACAAACTCTTCAGCTTTTTATTATTAGTATAGATAATAAGTTTTTACGTTAGGAACAAAAGAACAGGACCAAAATCCGGATTTGTAAAGAATTCCGCAGGTTAATCTCAGGTACGAAGTGATAAACATGCGTACTTTTAAACAACCTTGATGAGTTCCTTGTACGTGCGATCGCGGATGTATATGATACAAGTACGCCAAAAGAGAACAAGTACATGAATAAATATTTATTGACAGTGTTACAGAAAATTTAATACTTACTTAAACAAACTCTATTGTTGCTTTACAACCTAATAGGACCGAGGTACCACTCGCACGCATCATGTTATCGGCGTGTATTCACTCGCGTCATGTACACTCCAAAGACAAGATTGATGGGTATAGCGTGCAGGAGGGTAGCGCGTCTGTATATGCGGATGTTAAAGGGAGTCCATAGTCACAAATTCCACCGATTGGTTGTTTGTATGCTGCTGTAAAGAAAATTGAAGGTTGCTCTTGATTTGAGACCATAGCTTAGTGACGATCGGACCACATCAAGCAATAAAGTATTTTTATATTCGGTCCTTATTTGACGATATCTCGTATCATTCCTACAAAAAAATAGAATAGTCGAATTGCAAGCCTTTTCATTTTTAAGACGTTTAAAACTTTATTTGTATAAACGTCTGTCATAATACGACTTTTAGTTTATTACAAAGAACTTCTCAGTTTCATTTCTTTTATGATCGCATGTATGTATACGACAGAATAACATACGGATGGATGGCAAAGGCTTTGTAATAGATTAAAGATATTGTCGGACCTTTGAGACGGGTACGGAAGTATAAAAACTATTTATGTTGGTAATATTATATTTTGAATATGATACCATTGTTGAAGATATTTCATAAAACGTCTTTGTCCAATGGACAGTCTAAAGAGCGAACGGACTTATTCAAGTATTCAAAAGATTGGAGTCAAAAACTTCTTACACTTAAGGAATAGTATTCGAAGTTCTTAGTTTCAGAGTCTAGGGAAATTAGCTTTTGACACTTTACAAAGTATCAAATTCAAGAGTTTTAGGTATTTACATAGTATGAATATTATAACTACGATACAATCGAAACAAAGTAATTTTTCAACAACGCGTTCTTAACAAAACCGGTTGAGTAAGAGTTGGGAGCTCCACATAATAATTTTAATATGTGTACATTTCCGAATGGAAATGTATAATATGTATACGTAACGGAAAAGGGACTAACCTTGAGACATATTTATAGACAGACTAACTTATACAGCTAGAATTTCATAACGTTTAATACATACAATAGAGTACAGTAATATATAACAAGGAAATACATACCGAAAGCGGAGATTCGATTTGTAGGTCGGGATATATTTTTTAATATGAACTTTTCATCATAGTTATTATTTGTATATAGTATATACATAATTGCATAGCCTTTTTCGCCTCTTTCCTCAAATGAGACAGAGATCCTAAACCATTTTTTGTACTAATTTATTTACTTTAAAAATAACAGACCATAAAAACTTCATCATCGTAATTAAACTATTTTAACAAAAAGTCGCGGTTTGTTAAAATAGATTTACAATCCCGATGCGTCCGGTGAAAAAAATTAATAAATCTCGATAAAATCCGTTAAAATAGTTTTATTACAATGTGTATTCGCATAAAGAAATTAAAACTTCATCATCATTGAAACTAACACAGATAAAGTAGCGTTAGCTAGATGTACATCACGACGTAACAGTTGAAACTCTAACCCAATATTTACTTCGAGTATTGACTTGTCTAAAAGCTGGATAATGCGAATGTAAATACAAACAGCTTACCTAAAAGCATCGCTGTCATCCGCTGTCCACTCTAATGCCCCGGGGAAATCTTGTATCTTCACTGCACACTAAATCTTGTTCTTTAACTTTTCCGAGTCGTTGAATAATACGAATGAGTCAATCTTCATTTTATTTTTAATTTCGTGTGCTTGTGGTTGTCTGGTTAACCTTAACTTTAAAATTACAGATTTGGATGAAATTTGACATAGACATAGACAATATAATCGACAATAACACGATCTCTTGTTTTGTTTCTCGAAAAAAAAAAGGATAAATCCCCTTGAAATACATTTAAAACGGCTGAAACCCCTATGAATATCTTGTTGTCGTATACACTCAGTACCCTTTGTCGTATTGAGTATCTCCTCCTTTTTGAAGGCGATAAACTCAATACGCCTTTGTTTTCAATGAATGTCACGCGATTATGAAACAATTCTTAAAATTCATTTTTTTAATTTAAATGAGCCGAATGAGCCAATCATGATCTGATGATGGGCTATTTTTGTTAAAATTTATGTATTATAATATGATACTTGAGATCCTTATGGCCCAGCTGGTTAAATAGATATTTTTTAACATAAAGCTCGATACGTCGTCGTTTGCCTGCATTTGCAAATTTGCTTTACCATAACACCCTGATGAGTATTGGTTATTTAAACAAGATTTACACCTGTATAGGTATAATATAATAAACTTGCAACATTTAAAACCCCCCAAGGAGTGCGTTATAAAATTATCCATGGGTGTTATTGAGTTAAAAAGTTTAAAGAGAGGTCGAGAACTTTCAATAACATCTACAGCGGGATCCAAGTTTATGATAGAAGCATGGTATCTAGTGCATGCTTTTGTAATAAAAAGTTTTTATTGTAGCCTGATCGTTTGTTTCAATTCCTTTCTAACAATCTATTTCATAAATGATACTTTTAAATAGTTGATAGTGTCATTTATTAAATAGATTGATAATTCCATTTTATTCCAATTAAATAACATTTTTGTACAAAAAATAAACATTGAAACCTTTACAAATAATGGATTGTGATAACACTAACCCTTTTTTTGTTTACTCAAGGGAATACCTTTATGTACGCTACCCAGAAGCCTGGGTGGCTCAACTGGGTACAGTGTCGGGCTCGGCAACTTAGTTACCTCCTACCTCTAATTGAAGGGGCCCCTAATCTACAAGCAATAGGGCCCCTGCAGCGTCAGGATGGCCTCGGTATAAAGGCCAGACTTCTCCTCCTCGGGGACTGTCCGGCTGCCTTTGAACAGTCCCTACTCCGAAGAACCATGCAATGGGGTCAGGTTCCCATCCTGACCTCTGATCCCAATGCTTCATCGGAGCACTCCACGCCGCCATCTGCTAATTTAGAGGTAAAGGTGGAGGACCTGCGACATTGGCTGGTTGACGGACCAACCATCAAACGGCTGCAGAGGACAGGAAGGACGGCAACGAAACACAGCACCTCCTCTTCCTCTGCGGCCCCAACACCAACGCATCAGATGGTGCGCCCGCTTTCGGTTGCGGGAGTCAGGGTACAAGGAAACGACACACCGAGACACCCCTCCTCGCGCGACTCCTTTTCCATGGAAGCATCCAGAACGGGCCCTGAGTAAGTCCACTCGGAGCGTCCCCTCCTGGGATCCCTCTTGGCTTCAGCGTGGTAGCACAAGCCACGGTTACTAAGCCCCCTCACCACAACAAGGTGGAGATCTGTCGAGGGGGTGAAAACATTAACCTCGTCTGACCTACAATTTCACAATATTTAAGCACTTTTTGTTCATACAATTTAAGTTATAATGGCGTCATTTTGGTTCATTATATAGGACCTTTACATTAAGGACAACACGAATAAAAGTCCCACTGTCTTATTTATGTAGTAATAAATACTAAGAAACAAGCAAATTTTATTGCTTATAAAATTACAAAGGCGTTTAAAATAATTAATATTAATCACGTAATCTGGATTTCTGAGTACGATCGGGGATCTTTAAACGAGCTAATGAGTCGTCAACCTTAAAAATCTGACTAGTTGACAATGACTTAAATATTTTTCTTCGTTTTCTGTCATAGTTGGTGGCACACGGCCTTGTATTTTTTTTACTCTTCCTACCAAAACCCAATGAACTTTCACATACAAAAATCCAATATCAATTCAACTCGATGACTTGAGCAAAAGGTGGCAGTTCAATTTGAATACAAAACTGTAATAGCACAACCTCTTACCCCATATAAACGTAAACAAACAGGTAATTTTAATTGAGAAGGTAACACTTGTTAGCAAAAACACGATTTCACCTTTGCTATTAAAAGATAAAGGCTTCTTTTACGAGTTTATAAACCCTTACTTGAAATTAGATTTGGAAAGTGTTTAAAAATTGTTGGAATATTACAGTGGGGCTTGAAGGTGATTTAAGTTTTACGAGCGGGCTAGGTCCACCGGTCGTAAAGACAGAACACATTAATTTAATTAAACAAAACTAATTTACGTGAATTGTTCAACAATTTCTTTTTAACAGGAGATGGGACAAATAAAAAGTCTTACTTAAAAGTGAATGCATAATTATCAAAATGTATGATATTCGTCGTAACATATTAATATTTATCT
>LUGF01031343.1:144542-183841 GCA_001625245.1 Calycopis cecrops
CATACTTAAAATAAAATATACAACTTTAGACTTAGATACATAATAGTACATTCACTTACAGTGATAGCTAAGTGGAGCATATCAAATGCAATCAGTAATGGCAGAATAGCGATGAATTTCGCCCACATTATGTCAATGCAGGTTGGCATGTTCAATAGTTTAGGACTCTGAATTTGTCATTGCACAATTTTAAACTACTGCTGATGAATTTCCCGATTGAACATTCCCAAAAACTGTATCATTATTATATATTCTATCATTTATACGTCGTCTATGAACCAATATTCTAAAACAATTTTAACTTATTAGTGCATTTTGTAAGGAATTTTATTGTTCTATTAATTATGAGTGCTATGCTTGATTGCAGCTAACTCAGCTTATACCACAATGATATTCTATTGTGCTTCATGCGGTTTTTGAGTTGAGGTCCGGTGGACCACTGTAAAGTAAGACGTAAGGAGGGTAATACGCTAGGTTACCTATAAACAGATGTTCATTTATTCACCGTAAGGTTCAGATAACTCGTTTGTCCTCTTTCACTATAAAAAAATCGTAGGTGATTTTTTATGTCAAACATATTATGTACATTAAACACAAATATATACAATACAGACAGAGAACGAATATTTACTCTTGGCAACTTTTACTTACAAGGATTCCTACATACCTTCATATTCCCCCACTTCTGTGTCTTCCCTAATGTATAGCAGAGATTCCTCTGCTATAAAACACCACAGGGAGTTCCAGGAAAATGCTCAAGTTCTCTTGGGATTAGAAACGAATCTACTCATAATAACAAAATTGATGAAAGTTTTTCCAAGTTCATTTCAAAACCCTGTTAGAAATCTGATTTTTCATCAAATATTATTTCAACACAAACAATAGCATTAAGCAATAAAAATAGAATCGGATTGAAAAGCCACTTCGCGGCTTCGAACAATTCATTTCAGTAATAAGAGCGGAGTATTTGTTTTGAAACTGAAAAATTCATCAGCTTCTCTAGTGCAATCAAAATTTAAAATTTAGTAGAATATACCACATTGAAATGTAAATGAAATAAAAATGATATTGTATTCATGTTATAATAAGCCCTCCCAGTTTTATTCACCGGTGCTTCTTGATTAGTCTTATATTTATTTGAAACTTTTAATGTAAGTATATGGATATATGCCTAACTGGGATCAGTTAGGTATATAATATCTGGGAGACATAGATTTCCTCGAAATTTATTTATAAACGAATTCTTTAATGAAATAAATATTAATAAAAAAGGACGAAAATAAAAAATGCAAAAGAAAAAGTGACAGTTCATTCGATCCTTGTATCTCTCGCGTCGGATGCCATTGCCCTCTAAACTGTGTACGTATTCTAATGATATTGTAGCAGTTCTTTTTATTGCCTGAAAATATCGATTAAAAAAAGATTTTCTAAAAAATATCTAGCTAGATCTACATTTTATAAAAATCGTTGGAACCGTTTCCGAGGTTCACTTTAAATAGAAATGTATATAGCTTATACAAAAATTGCTCGTTTAAAGTATAGGATACATCGTAATACAATTTTTCACTAATAATATTATAATAAGTGAGTAATATTCTTAATAAATCTTTTTCTTACAATGTAAGCTTTTTGTAAATATATTACAATAACACTGTGCCATGTGTATTGGCACATTCTAAGGCAATATTTTTATAGAAAACACTTTTTTATATATTTTACGAGGCAAACAAGCGGTCGGAGTTAATTAATGACTACCAAACGATGCCCATAGACATCTGCATAATTCATACGAACACGCGTTGCCCCGTCTCCTTTGTCCCTCCAATCGGCCCCAGCTACTCATAAGCACCACGAAACGTAGTTGCATACTGCATGAAATATAGCCAATGTTACATAATGATAATGTAACTTTCTATTAGTGAAAGAATGGTTACAATCGGCCTAGTTGATACAAACAAATGAAATATAAATTTTAATATTCTAAATGCGAAAGTTTGTTTGTTTGCATATTTGTTACTCCGTCACGATGATTTTCTATTCTCCACGGGGTCGAAATTTACGCGGGTGAAACCGCGGGGCGCAGCTATAAATATATAATTAAATATTTTCTTACCAAATGATATGTGTTTTTCACCAGGTTAACGATATTTCGGTGGAAGGTGCACCGCATTCCGTGGCAGTAGACGCTCTTCAGACGGCTGGAAATATTATAACACTGGTAAGTACATTTTAACGCTGCTATAATTTAAGACGTTATATTTATTGCATGTACCTACTATGTGCATTCTAGACACGCTAGACGGGCACGAACGTGCTTCAAAACTAAACTTCCAGAAGCTAGGTTGTAATTAGACTTTACGAGGTCGTCAATAACCTTCATGTTTGTAAAACATGTCTGCAGGCATATGCTGGTTAAACGCTGAATCTGCTAGTACATTGTACCTACAATGTGATAGCAGTTACATTTTTCTAAACTATTAATTTATGAACATTTAAGAGTATAGAGCTTATAAATATGTATTTGTCGAATGTGCATTTGAAATTTCTGTAAATATGTACAAAATGGCGTAAGTTTCAGTTAGGGACTATTTTACAGCCCACTGTTTTTTACAATAGGGAATATGCATGTATTTTTTTTATATTTTTAAATGATAATTTACATAATTACATTAATGTAAAAAAAATATCCGCGCTGAAAAAACAATATTAAGTTCAAAAAAAATGTTTCAAATTAGTAGGCCGATAACAGCTTTTTAAGCGATCGCCATTTTGCCGCGCTGACATGACGTCACGCATCATAACAACCACCAATGGCAATGCTCCAATGCTCGTGAACAATGATGTTATTTATGAACTTTGACGTCACAATTCGTTCCGACCAATGGCGTGCGTTTCACCTAATTCAATCTTCCCGCATATTTTTTGCACTTTTCAATAATTATTTTCTGATTGAAAACAAAATTATACAAAAAAATATTAATACGTACGCACATCTATAGGAAAAGACTATACATATAAAAAAAAATATCATTATTTGAATCATACGCATATTCCCTATTGTAGAAAGGAATATACAACCACTACGAAATTTTCCTTTCAGTTCGCAGCGAGTTGTCTTCAATGTTTATATACCTAAACAAAAAATGAGCACTCGATGGCTGAAAAAAACTTATCAAGCCATAACCGATTCAAAATATAATTAATTTGATATAATATTTTTGTTGGGCCGAATTGGGCCGCCACGACCGAGGAGGTACCTCTCGATTACGAGACCAGCGTAAAGCGACAGCTGGTGCTGTTGCGTGTCGTGCGGTGTATAAGTAGCCGGTGGCCCATGCAGGTGGAGGAGAAAGGACGGCAGCGCACCTGTATAGCCTCTATGCGTTCGTATATGGGCGTCGGTATGAAAATGGCTCCGACTGCTCGTTTGTCCCCCTATACCATAAAAAAGGAAAAAGTGGGCACGAGCAGTTGGAGCTCTTTTTTCGCCACCGACGCCCATATGCATCGCCAAAGATGCTGTGCAGATGCGTTGCCCTCCTTCCGCGGGCTAACGGAAACTTACACCACTCAAAAAGCTATGACGTAGCTGTTATTTTACGGCAATGTGAGCCAAAGTCCGATCGTGCAGGTTCAAATCGCCTGCAACGGAACATGGCAAATTTTGCTAAATAATTTAAATAATAATAAAATATGAATACCACACAAATGGGTTGGTGTATCGAATTTTAGTGAATTTTGTTTTATAAAAATCATTCGAATATTTTATTAAATTTCATTTTCTGATCAAATGGATTGCTTTTATTTCAAAAAGGAGAGTAAATTGGGCAATTATTATATTCGCATTCACAACATCAATTTTGCTACAAATTGACGAATTAATACCAAGCCGCAAAATTAACGTTCCAACGTATATTTTACTACTTTTTATTTAATTCGAGATCTCGTGACGTACGTAACCTACTTTTGAGAAAAATGTGTTGAAAAGAAAAATTTGCTACGTACTTTTGCGAGCTTTGCTAAATACAATGGTAATTTATTGGAAAAAAATAAAACTAAATAAAAATTGTAATTAGCTGGCAACCCATCTGCGAGACTTCTGGTGTTGCATCTGTGGGCGTTTCTCGTCTCGTCTCGTTTGCCTGCAATGCTATAAAATGGAAATGAAAAAGTAAAACAGTAACAATTGGTCATAAAATAAACTTTTAATAAGAAATACAATAAGAAATACACAGCACTCACTACGAGTTGACATATTGTGCAGGAAGTGGATAAGAGAAAACATAACATATATTTAATTTGATACATAAAAAGTAACAATCGTTCAATTTATAACAATTACACTACTGTAGCTCGATAAAATTAAATTGGCACAGTTCACATAAAACGTAACGACATTACTATGTGGCCACATTGTAATGTCTGTGCAATTTATACAAAAAAATTTTGGTCGTATATTATCGATTGTATATTTATAAGAAAAATATAATAATAACAAATATTGAAATAGTTAAAGAAATACCGACAGACAAAATTCGCTTGTTATTCGCGAGTGTCTCCACTCGCGCGTACCACGCGCGAACTGACGTAGTGTCGAGGTTACTAATCGCTGTATCTGGACGCAATAGAAAATTGATACGCGAGTATGTCTATACTCTTATACTCTTCGCGCGTGATTCGCTTAATCTGGACAGGCTCAGTTGTTACACCTGGCAGACTACAGCTTCCTGGTCGGCGACGCACCATTACCACCTTTGGTATTATAGGCGTCGTATGTCTCTTTCCAACAGGAGAAACGACTGCTTGTTTGTCTTCCATGATATAAAAAAAAGACTACTTATTAACATTTCTTGTGCGTTAAGTTGTAACATGGTTTTAAATTTTCATTTCGACCATCCGCTCCACTTGTTAATTTGTATATTTTATATTTGTTGTGCAGAGAGTGCGGAGAGCACGAAGACCAAGGGTGGTGACGTTATGCCGTGGTATCCGCGGCCTAGGATTAGGTATCGCCGGTGGATCAGACGACGCGGCTGGAGGGGAGGGGGTGTTCATATCTCACGTTGCCGTGGGGGGAGCTGCCCATCACGACGGTAGACTTAAGCTAGGAGATAAAATTCTTGCTGTAAGGGACGAAAATGTGAGTGCATTTTAATCATTGTGTAAACGGTATTATGGCTTAATTATTAAGTAATGCTTGCTTTGAGCCTATGCAATCATATGGTAGGTACCTCTCGCTCTTCCGAGCCCGACACTGTAGCTAGGAGCCATACGGACACCTAGGTAGCATACGTAAATATATTCCCCTGCATGAACCAAAAAGATATCTCTCGCTCGCATATTTCTGCGGCTATGTTATCGCGTTGTATGCGGTTTTTGAATGTTCACTTCATTGAGAGGAATTATAAAACGGAGAGTGACTGAAAATACATTTGTGAGCGTCGTCTCCCATTGCTGTGTTAACCCGTTATGCTATAAAAAAAACACATAGCGTGTGCTATAAAACGACGGATGGTCCATTTCTTTTTGTTGCTATTAAATAACATTATTAAATATTATTAGATATTAAATAATAGGATAAATATGACAATCATAATTATGTTATTTAAAGTTTGTAAAACAAATAACAAGGTGCAAGTTGGACTTGTTATTTTTATAAAACGGCTTATTCATTGTCGCGGTAAAGTTTACGAGGTGCTAAATAAGTTTAGCATGATAAGTAGTTTTTGTTGCATCACTTGTGGGTTCTGACTTAATGTAGTTACGCAATAACTTGGGGTAAATAATAAAATGTTCTTGAATGTAGAAGTATTTTATAATATTTAGTCAATATTTTTTGAGGAATATGAGACAAATTACGATGTGTTACCGTGTGCAATATTCTTAACGAGTCCCCGGAATCTTACAAACAGTACAAAACGTGTCATCGAATAACTCACGCAAGTATGATATAAGCGAGAGATAGGTACGGGTTGGTCATGTAAAAATAGGCAGAAATACAGCAATAGTATAATAGTATACAAAAAGTATTTATAATAATACTGTGTAATACTTGTTTGAGACTTTCGCGTTTGTTACACATTTTGTAGTTACTTTACGGGTTTTAACACGACAAAATATTTAATTTTACCGGGTACCTACTAACGAAAATATATTTCTCGACGTTTCGACCGGGTTACACCAGCCGACTGACAATCGGTAAGGAAGGTATATAATAATAATAATAATAATATTAAATATCTGTGGAATTAACACACCACGCTAGCCTAGCCCCGTGCTTAGTACCGTAAGGACTTGTGTTACGGGTACTAGAGAACGGAATATATTTAATATGTTTTTATAAATTTAAGAAATTTTATGTATTTAAGATTTTTATAATAGAAATACACATATAATACATAGATAAACATCCATGACCAAGGCGGAATTCGAACCTGCGACCCCTGGCGCAACATGCTCCACTTATCCGAGCCGTGTACCACTGCGCCAGCCTGGTCGTCATGTGCTGTTTTCATTAGTACCTGTAATCAATATTTTATCCTGTTAAAACACGTATCGTAACTACAAAATGAATACTGTGTAATACTATACCTTAATTGATCCAATTATTTCATCATTTAGGGAATGGAGACATCCTTGGTCGGCGCGACCCATGCGAAGGCTGTGTCAGCTCTACAGAGCACGGGTGAACATGTGACGCTGGTGGTTCTTCCTGCTGGTTCCATCCCTCCAGTAGCGCGAACTGCACCATTATATTCTAGTAAGTACCTAATCTTATGCCTGCAATACATGTTCTTGAGGAACTACATCCTCCTATGCATCGGAATTTGGCCGGCACGACCGGAGAAGTACCTCTCGCTCACTTGATATCGGCGTAAAGTGACAGCGTCGCTGTCGCGTTTCGAGCGGTTAGTGAGTAGCCGGTGGCCCATTGGGAGGAGGGATGATAGGAGGGTAACGCATCTGTATAACAATCATGGGACTGTCCATGGGCGTCGGTAGTCATTAAAAGGCTCCGATTGCTCGTTTGCTCCTTTATGCTATAAAAACAAAAAAAAACTTGCACATTCGAGGATCTGCTCAATGCCAATGTTACCGCTATAGCTGATGTGGCATAGTACTGGGCACATAAAATTTGATCAGCTGAGCACTGACGAGAAGAAGAAAAGTTTGTCAACGTATGTAAGTTGATTAGTTCTTAGATCTTTTTGATTAGATCTTTGCTTGTGTAATTCACCTCATCTTCCACGGAGATACTTATACTTCTCTTTGGTTCGGAACCCTCGGCGTGTGAGTCCCACTATCACTTGACCGGTCTAACTATATCATGTGGCACTGACTATACGAATTCATATTTTAAATATTTCAAGATAAACAAAGTCAGCTGGATCTGCTGATATTATATATTTCAATATCTCGTAATATAAACTATAAATCCAATTTAATTGATTAATTAATCATTATTCATACACCTATGCTGATAATACATTGTTATATTGATACAATTGTTTCCCTCTGGGTACTTAATTTCAGATTCTATCCACATTATTAAGTTAGGCCCCATACTGTTCGACTCTTGTTAAACAATTGGCTAAATATTTGCGTACAAGACGGAGTGTAACTTTGGCAAAGTTAGCGTTTACATTGTTATTATTCGTATGTCATCTGAGTGTTGGATTGTAAACATTGTTAAACCAAGCTAAATAATAATGTCAGCGAGATTGTATACTGACTCTCAACAATTGATATTGTTGTCTATTATATGATTTTGGTTTCCTTTTAGGGTATCGTACCCAAAAGGTAAAAATAGCAGTATATATTACTAAGGCAAAGCTATCTTCTCTATCGGTCGCTGATGACAAAGAAATATCAGCGGTGTCTATCCGTTGGTGTATCTCATCACTACATAATGTCATGAACCGTACTATATTGACAGTTAAAATTTGCTTATGCAAACGTAAATTATAAAAAAAATTAGAAAAACATTGGTAAATTATATTAATTATTTTCTTGAAAAAAAAAAATCATTTCAAACACATGTAGTTCGTTCCGTACAAAATATGTGCAACGTCTGCATTTATATGTTTAAAATCATATGTTATAACGCTAAGAGGACATTATTTTTTCATCCTCCTGTTTGTACGGAATCCTCAGTGTGTGTCTATCGGTTTCACTCAAATAATCTTTGTACCTCGTTGTCGTAGCAGGGTGTATAGCTTACAGCTTTCTTCCATAAATAGACTATCCAAATGAGAAAAAAATTGTATATCGGACTAATAGTACTATTTGCGATAAACATGTTCAAACAATTTCTTCAGTTTGTTATAATATATCTATAAATTAAAAAACTGTTACTTTTAGCTCGTGGAACATGAAAATCGCAAGCACGATTTCTCTGAAATGTAATGTCAGTAGATAGGATTATTATAAATTTATCTGTACCTTTATAGGCACATTTTAGGAGTAAAATGATAGGAGGAAAAAATAAATAAAATATTTGTCAAGTCATTTTATAAAAGGCACTTAAATGCCTGCCATCGAATGTTGTCTTAGCCTAAAGCTCTTAAAGGTGACATTTTCCTTTTTCGGAAAGAAAATATTTGACATAAAAACTGTAAATAATAATATTTTTCAAGACGTCAATTAGTTAAAACTTAAGAAAACAAACAAGACAAAAATAAAATCCACGAAAGAATTATGAGTACAATATATTAATGTTATCAACAACAATAATAAAAGGATGAACATGGAGAACTGAGTGCCATAAATCAAGAACCTTACATAATTGTCTTGCTTCCTACACATTAATTTCTCTCTTCCTACAGACGACGGTTGCGAAGACTTGACATCATGTTCGGACAGCACCCGATTATATGAGACTAATCGGGTACCGTCTTTTTGTATTGATCTTTATATACATCACTACATCCTTCCATTTCCGTATCATAATCTTTTTCATTTATTCGTCCAAATATGTTTTTACTTACTGTTAAATGCGAGCATTTGACAGTGCATTTACTGTCTTCTTGATATTAAATCTTTTGTAAATGGTATGTTCGCTCGCTATCGTATCGCTTGTATATATAGTAATATACCGTGAGATACAATCTCTAGTGACATTCGAAAGAGAAAAAGTTGCATAGATCTAGTTAAGTGCAAAGTTTGCTGGTATTAGGTACATCGGTAAGTACTTACTAAAACTGACCTTGTTCTTTTGCGCTAAACTCTGTTAGAACACTGATAATTACTATACAGCTTAAATATAATTGTTTGACCACCAAGCTTTAAGTGCTGGGGCATGAATGTTCGAATTGAAATATCAATGAATGGAGGTTTACCACTCAGTCTGGCCGTTACTGGGCGTTTCCTAACTCTGTTGAGCGGTGGGGAATACTAATGAAGCGCTACCTCGTTTGCCTTCTCCATTATTACTGCAAACAGTTATATTAGATTTGTAATGATATATTTATTATTTGGGGTTTGAGCTTCATTAGATTATAAAAATATATAAAATGTAATAAAATATAGTATAGGTGCTATTCAAGGATAATCAAGCAAACTACTACTGAAATAATTTTCAAAATCGATTCATTACATTTGAAATAATTCCTTACAAAAATTCCAAAATGCAAAATTGTAAATAATTTGTTTTAATTATGTTAGTTGAGATAGTGTTATTATGTTCTCGCAGACCAATTTATCGATGTCGAACCTTATCGATCTCTACGGAGCTTCAAGCCAATGTGGCTTGCTTAAGTAAACTTTGTTTGAAAGGTTTCCTAGCAAGTCAGTGCAACTGCCCTGCTGTGTTGTGTGTTATTAATTATTCATTTGACTGTATTTACGTCTGGAACATTTTTTTAATGGTATAAGGAGGCAAACGAACAATCGGAGCCTTCCTCGCGACTACCGACGCCAATAGATAATTCCATAGAGATAAACAGATGCATTGGACTCAACCCTCCTTCCTCCTCCATGGGCCACCGGCTACTTACACACTACACGACGCTACGCGATAGCATACCTATCACTTTAAGTCGGTCTCATGTAAGCGAGAGTTACCACCCCGGTCGTGGCGGCCCAATTTGGCACTACCTCTTCAAAATGAGGCCATAACAAATTTTGTCTCTAGTGACTACGGGCCGCTATCGCTAGGAAAATAGACGCCATTATTCTGTTTGATTAAAAAGTAGGTCAAAAGTTTCCAATTCTAGGCAAATTTACGAGATATTTGTACTGTGTGACATAGTAGTTGCTGCATTGTAGCCTAATCAGGAAGGTGTACAACCAGGAGACAATTTTTATGTTATAATGTTAGTACACATATTCTTTCGCGTTTCCGTGTGACCTACTGGACCTGACAGAGGAATTAAAAGCAACTACTGTCTACTTAATTATGTGGATGTTGGTGGGCGTCGGTAGCCACTTCTCGGTTTCTTCCGTTATCCGTCAAATCATAAATAAATATGCAGTTTTCTATACGTTTTTGTGACTTTAACTTAGCTTTTTTGCAAATACAAAAATATAGAAGAGAATGGAATAAAATAGAATAGAAAACATTTATTAAGAGCATACATACACTGTGTGTTTCACATATAATATGCCTATACGGTTAGCCTGGTCCAATTAACACTGTAAAAATTTTAAATTGGAGAACAATATATTATTTAAACAATTAAATGTAACAACCGTCCATTGCACTCAGACACCACACGCTCCAATTTACATATTGTACACGTAAACGCGTATCGGTAGATAAAACATTATGTGAAAATTCAATTGTTATCCCTTTAACATATAGAGATAAATACAGCTTTAATTGTGGATGTTTTACGTCTATGAATCAAACATGTAGGAATATTTGAACCTTACCGTGGTTCAAGTCTTATCGTGGGTGGGGCTTAGTGGTTCAATTTGGGGAAGCTTTTCTTAGAAGTTTATTACTCTTATAATAAGGGGCTACTCACTGATGAACAGACAGATAAGGCGCTTACGTACATGTGACAAATGGTAAGAATGGGAATCTCCCATAGCATTTACTCGTGAGGGATTGACTCGCCGCTTTGTTGGCCTGATATTAACAGTGCCGGTAAACTTTACCAAATGCGACTTTATGGTAGTCTGGTTTTATTGTGTACTATAGTGATGTTCTGTTGCGTTTATTAGCATTAAAAAAGGAGAATTTGATGGCATCTAACTCCCTGGACATAGATATGTGTATAACATTACCTATTTACAGCCCCGCCCGTCGCGAAAATAGGACTGTCACAAACAAAAAAAAACCTGTTAAGGAATGTTACGTGAAATAAAAATAAACGGAATAAAAGTTTAGGAACTATGTCTATCCTATATTGGCTGCTTTTATGCGGCTATAAATACATTAATAACATAACAAAACACAAAAGAGAACGGACAAATTGAAGCTTTCCGAAAACACTTTAGTAACAACAAAGCAAACTTATAAAACTAATATAATACATCACTATAGATATAAGAATACCTTACGATTCTCTATATGTACTTTGTTTTTCAGCTTGTAACTCTTAGTACTCTAAAAGGTAGTGGTGTTAAATAGGCAATAAGTGCGTTAAGAATTAGAATATCAAACACACAAAGTATTTTTAAATATTCTTTGAAGTACTAAGGGTAAACAAATTCCATCTTATTGTTCTGCAAACGTGTTGTCTTCCATGTATTCTTTTTACCTATCTGCCACCGCAAAATTACATTCATCACAGTTGTCAATTTAAGGTAGTTTTATTATGTGAGGGACAGGTATCTGTTTAGTAATCTCTGCCCAACTAGGTTGACATGAAGTATGACACTACTTCTAACAAAAAATATTTTCCTAAACGTATTACCCACACAAGAACCATGTCTAAATATAGATCTATATGTATATATATAATAAAATTGTAGAAGACGTCATTTTGTCTGTGTCTTGTGCGGCTTTCACGCAAAAACTTCTGAACGTATTTTGATGAAATTTTTTTGTTATATAGGTAGTAGTCCTCGGTAACATAATGGCTATAACTTATCAACATATACATATAATTCTGAAGTCGGTATCTTGAAATACACTATTGCAGGGCAAAATAAGGGATTTCTAAATAATGGAACAATTCTGCCACATAACATTGCACGTTACCATGACAACATATTATCCAATAATGACAATAAAACGGATGTCGGGTTAACTAGGGTATAATAATAATTAATCAACAAATCTATTCGGATTTTACCAAAATTTCAACACACTAGTACCTATTTTACCAAACTTTTAAGAACCACATTGAGTGGGTTGAAGTAAAAGTAATACAATTTCGGGCAAACAGATCATATATAATTTACAAGACCAATAGTAATCACGGAAGTTAAATTAAAGTTAAATCAACGTGACTAGCGAAATTCTAATATAGCTTCGACTCCACGATGTTTGAGTTCGTCAAGTAGTTTCCATAGTGTTTAAAATATGCATTAATATCTCTATACATAGTAACACCGTGCTAGATCGATATAGGTAAAAGCTAGGAACCTGCCTGCGTGGCATTTAGAGGCTAAGTTTATATTGTCAAAATCACTTTGAAAGATTTCCAGTCCATATTATGACTCTAGTAGTATAGCTTTCTATCCAGAGGCGTTGATTCTTAATATTGTTCAAAGGTATATTTCTGTAGCGAGGCCTTCTTTTATATTTTTTAATTATTACAATGTACCTGCCTGCACTTGAAGACATACATAATATAATATATTGTACCATAATTTTTGAAAACGAGGAATGCTTCTTATATGTTTTATAACCTAGTAGGTCATATCAATTTGTGCAAACTCTCCTGATTGAACTTTGTTAAAATACGTCATAATAAAGACCGATGACAGTTTAGCTGTATTCATCGTTCATAAACCGTTGCATTAAATATGTATTTTGTTTGCAGCGAGAACACAAGCTACGTCCTGCTCGACGCTTCACGAGCTCTCGGAAGAGGAGCCCAACAATATACCCAGGTAATTCCCGTTTTACGTTTCCTTTGAGGCTAATAGATAAGACTTGCGGCTTAAAGATACAAGCAGGACAAAGTAACTTTGAGTTTTATGGGCATTGTCCGGTAACTTTCTTCATGATTTTAAGAGATAATATCTATATCCAACATACAACCTGTCATCACTTAAATTAATTACATTCCTTTTAGATATTTTCCGTGTCTTACGATTCATTTATTATTCTTTTTTTTAGTTGGTAGAAAAACTTTTAACTACATAATACATACTAACATATAACAAATAAGTGTGCTCTACACTATAGCTATGTTATATAGTGTAGAGAACACTTATTTGAATTTCAGGCAAAATGATATAACTCATAACATTTATAACAGTGATATATTATATTCGCAAGCGAACACAATATGATAGCCGATCCATATTGTATAGCGGAGCTATTGTCTCATGACACGAATTCGTTTAATTGAAATATTTTTGATGAAGCTGTCTTTTCGATATCATCCGGTTGAAATACTTACAGCCGAGTTTGACAGGCGCGACCGGGAGCTGCTTCTTGTTTACACAACACCGCCGCAAAGTGACCACTATGCTATCGGATTGTGAATTTTCGGTACCCCATTTGGCTCCTACTCCTCATTGGCTCCTAATGTTATTAAAATAACATGTTTAGTTATTATCTTCGGGTTAAAAGACAAACCGCTTCTAGATCATTGAATATTCGCAAATGTTTAGGTTCATTAATATTGTTTATGTTTAATAAGTATATTGAACGTACATTATATGAATAGCCGCCAAACTAGATCCGTCAATCAACCCGGATTATCAAGGGCGGCCCTTTCATACAATTCGGTGTCATTTGTTGAGACGCAATTTATCGTCGACATGTATTAAATGGGTCTCGAAAATTATATCTAAAATAAACTAAACAGTCGCAGAGTGTAAAAAGCTTTGATCTACATATTTCTTTGCTTTCCCAAATAGGAAACTGTCTACATATCAAAAAACATGTGATATTAATATGTTAGGTTTCTTTAAGGATGTCATTGCTGCCGTGCCCAAGTCTAATCCGTATGGCTGAGGAAATATATTTTTCTTACCTACGTCATGATTCACCTACCAATCGCAATATTAGCTATCTGAAAAAGCTAAATGTTTCACGTCTTATTTGATTACTAATTAAATTTCTTCCTTAACAGATGCGTGCGTCGATTGCGGCTTATACGATCAGGTTCCCGACTCGGTATGGACATAGTCGGTGGATTGGGCGTCGATTCGGAGCTGAGTTCTGGTGAAGATGAGGCATGTGGGGTATTTGTGTCAGGGGTGGCCGTCGGTGGATCTGCATATGGAATGTTGCACAGAGGAGATAGAATTCTGAGCGTCGACGGTAGAGATCTCACCCATGCAACACATGAGCAAGCAGCGGCCGCTCTAAAGGTAATTAGACCCAGTGAAATGTGACGCGATGGACATTGATGTTTCATAATATCAAACTACACGAACTTACTGTCTGTCAGTGGCCGCTTACAACGTTCTATCAATGGATTTGGCTGGAGATAAAACCAGAATAAGTTCGAAGCTCAAGAAAATTATAAGTATCTTTAGTCAAATTGCGGATTATTCTACGGCTGGCATATTAAGAAAAGTCGAATCGATGTGATGGTTAAACAGAAATCAGATCAAAATCCGTTTTGGTTTTTAACATAAATGTATTTCATATGTAGTTAATTGCTAATTAGTAAGTCTCTGATTTTTAAGTCAAATTATTTGATATGTACTTACTAAAAGTCTAATGAAAAAGTGTCAGCTTTGTAGAAAGTATTTACTTAAACATTAAAGCTGGAATGCCTTTTTTGGGCGACTATTTGGTATTTAACATTTCTGAAAAATAAATTTATTCATCGAGTCTTAAATACTGGCAGTAAAATTAAAAAGGAATTCCACTCTCGTTGTTGATTGCGTGCTTTGTATATTAATTATAATATAGTTTTCCTTTCGAATAAACGCATAGACTTCCTTTAAATTTTGAAGTTGTATTAAATTTTAAATTGAGTTTCGTTAATTGAAGATGGATAAGTTTTAAAATAATTTTGACTACTTATTTGTTATGGGCGGTGATACTGACGACGATATTGATTTAGAAAATTAATGTACCATGATGATTTTCGTGTAATATAATGGTGCAAGGAGAAGTTCGACTCTATTGATAATATGCACAATGCTCTTAATTGTTATGCAGAAGTGTTTTTTTTCTCGCCGGGTCAAATCAGCTGCACCATGACGCTGTACTACTTTCAATGTTTTTTTTCTACAGCAATACTCTGGTAGTTCGGTCACCATTGCCGCTCAATATCAACCTGAACAGTACGAGCGGCTGCGGGCTCGCATACGAGCGATCAACGCGGCAGCGGCCATGTCTCCGCACACTCATGCGAGAGTGCCGACGCATATGCCGATACACCATGATGTGCATCAAGTTTATCCAAGGTATGGTGAAATACATGTTTATTTTATGTAGTGTCAAAGGTAAATGTAGCCTTTTGAGACATAGTTGTCACTTTGTGAGTTAGTGCAAGTGTAACTAAATTTTAATTGCTATTTGTCATTTCACCTGATGGTAGGAGCTCTTACAAGGTTGTGGACTACTAACTTTAAAAGGCTGATTGTTAGTTGTATACACTTGTTGAAAGCTATCATTTGACACATTTATTTTGTTCTCAATATCTTATAGGATATAAGATAAGAAAAAAAGTATGTGTAAAAGTGAAAAAGAACATGCTCCTTTGTTTGGGACACGTGAAAAGAATGGATAGATGAAAACTAACAAAAAGGATGAAGGGACAAGGGAAGATCAATATTGTCGTTCTATGGTCAAATTATCGGGCACTGTCCAAAGGTGGCGTCCGGAGTCTTCGTGTTTAAGAACAAAGCAAGTGTGTAGGGATCGTGAAAGGTGGCACTCTGCTCTCTCCCTGTCCGTGAGGGAATTGGAGTGAAGATGGATTATTGTAATATAAAATAAGACATAATATGACGGATAACGTCTCTAATCTATCTTAATTATAATATATTAACTGTGCATCACATAAATTTTATTATCAGAAGTTTTCTGATCATTAAATTTATTTATTCTTTAATAACTTAAAACTTCTAACTGAATTAATTTTTGAAGAAATATGTATATAAATAAACTATTAGTTAAAATAGGTATAACTTTTTATCCTGATACACCGATAAGAGCCTGTTTAAGATACAAATATAGAACAATAATATCTGAAACTCATATTAGAACGTAGTGCTTAGGAATTTCGAATATATTTCTTTAGTAAAATTCAAATATTTAAATGGCACGCTGAAATATAGGCCAAGGCATGCCCGCAGTATGCCAATGTAGCGAATAAATATATTTGTAGTGTGCTCAGAATCCGAATATGGAAAACTGGTGGCTGTACAGTTATTGTTAGTGGCACTTGTTACATGATATGTGCTCGGAATACACACTCATCACTTGATTATAAATATTATAGCCGTACGTAATAGAACGGGAACTTGTCACAAAATTACCGCATTGTCATTATATCTGTCTAAACAAACTGTAATTAGTTTTATCAAGTAGCCGAAGGCACATATGATATTCTATTTGTAAAAACCGTTGTTTGACTTATTGCTTTGTACACTAGATTTAATATTTTTATGTTATTGGTGTTAGTTTTTCTTTCAATAAATAAATAAATTTTACCAATGTCGTGTTGAGAGTGAATTATGGAACATGAATTAAAACATTCAGACTTATTTGTTTTTAACATCAAGATTCTCTCTCTTCTCTCTAGTATTTTGTTTTCTTAAAAACTAGCTAGTCGAGTAACCGGCTAGAGTATCATATTCACCCATAACTGTAATAATATCTAGATTACATAAAATTTGGGGCCTCAATTCTTTTGTCGGTGAAATCGAGTCGTATGTTATTTGTTTAACTTGTGTCTTTATTATCCATTCTTTATAACATTTTTTTTTGATCGGATAAGCTATGCCTACCTATTCAAAAATATATTAATTATCATGTTTTAATTAAGCGTTTGATTGTTTAAAATTTGTAATCTAAAAAAATATAAGAAATTATTTTAAAAATATTTAGTACTAACTTCCGCCCGCAGCTTCTCCCGCCTGGATTTCGGACTTTAAAAATGAAGTTATTATACATATTATAAACCTTCCACTTGAATCACTCTATCTATTAAAAAAAACCCTAATAATTTTAAAGATCTAAGCATACAGACACACAGACGGCGAAAAGCGACTTGTTTTATTCTATGTAGCAATATAAAACGCAAATAATATATAGAAAAAATCTAAAGAGATTAGAGATTAATGCAAAGAACTCCGAAGCCTGCAGTAGCGGAGATGGTCACCTAAACATGTTGTTGAAAACAAGTCCAGCAGCATGTGAGCACAAAATCGCTATTATGGTGGTCAATATTCAGTCAGGCTACAATTGTAAAACAGAATCACCATTTGTTTATAGCTCAAAATCCCTAAAGCGACAGATCACTTTACAAACCAATACTGTTGAAACGAGTGTTAGCGAATACACAATGCTCATGAATAGAGAAATACAGACCCTTTCCCGATAACACGTGCTTTTGTGTTCAATTTATTCAGTATCAATTATTTGGAGCATGATTTTATATGCAGTGTTCGTCTTTATGCGCATTAATTTTAAAATGGGCTCCGTCAGGAAATGGCGCGAAGATGCCATATAGTTGAAATTTTTACATGCTTTTAAATATTTTTTGAAAATGCCTGGATCAGTCTTATATGAACCTGAACTATTATATTTTTAGTACAAGAATATGGAGATTTTTTTTTGTCGGAGGGACCTCTTAAGAATTTGGTAGCATAGTTCAAGAATGTAGAATAACAATAAATGTAATTTATAACACAAAAAACGAAAATGGATCGAGATTAAAGGATAATAGGTATAATATTTACATTCACCTACTCATTTGATATTTACTTATTCTGTAGTAGTTATATTTACTGAAGTTTTATTCTACAGTGAGTATGTAAATTGTTTGTTTGTAATAGATTTAAATAAATGCACGTTATTAGACATTCAATCCTTAGTATATTTTAAAGAAAAACCTAATTAACATTATTATTTCCCGCGGTTTCACGCGTATAAAATCCATCCCAAGTTAATCATTTATCTTTAGGGATATATCTTTTAGTGGTAGTCCCGATTGAAATATATATCTTAAATTTCGTTTAAGATATACATAGATATTAAGTACTTTAAGTACCTTTCGCTTGAAAGAATAATAAACATAACACAACACAAACACTGTCGCATTTATAATATTACTAGCTTCCGCCTGCAGCTTTGCCCACGTGGATTTTCGACTTCAAAAATGGAGGTACTATACATATAAACCTTCCTCTTGAATCACTATCTATTAAAAAACCCCATCAAAATAGGTTGCGTAATTTAAAAGGTGTAATACAGATACACATACGGCGAAAAGCGACCTAGTTTTATACTATGTAGTTAATAGGATACGTATAAATATCATTAAAGTGACCATTTTCACCAATAAATTATGTGTGGGAATGGCTACTGATGCATTTAATATCGGATTGCTGGCAACAGACGTAAATATTGAAACCGAAAATAAACGATCAAAACACTGTAATTAATAGGCAATTTTTGTTGGATTATTTTAATTTTGCAGTGCTGTTTATGATTAATCTGTAATTATACGGTGTGATTAATAATGTAATGAAGATTAATTAATACTACACATAGTATTTGTTGAAATTAATAGATATTATTCATGTCATTATTCTATGATGATAATTGTTTTCATATGTGAAGCAAAGACTAATTTTTAAGAGAATCAAGTCAACCTTGTCAGAGCATAAAAATTAAATTTATATTAGATGACAGGTATAAGTTTAACGGTTACCGGTGCCATAAATAAAACAGATGTGGTCTGTACTGCATTCCAGTAAAATAAATTTAAGCCACTTGAAACCGCAATTTAATGTTTTGTATGATTATAAAATAATAATGTTCATAATATAAGCGCACAGCTTTTGTGTTGGCAAAAAGACAGAATCCATTATACGTGTAACAATGCATTTGTTTGCAGGTAGCAGTGGACTGAAGAGGAACTGGGTCACCCCATAAGAACTGAAGACTAGTTAGAGAACAATCAAAATATACTGTAACTATTAATTTAATATAAGTTTTTTAATTAAATAAAATTATGTTACATTGTGCATAGAAATATTCCTTATTTATAAATGTTTTTATAGGATAGAATTTTAAAGGTAAATTAATGTGACACATTTAAATTAAAGTCAACCAATAAAAAAAAAACTTTTTTACTGTAATATATTCAATGTTTGTATTTAGGTCGAGTGTGAATGAGCTTTTGTTTGTATAAAGTCGTGAGTGGAGTGGATACTTATAAAGTTAAGTTACCAACTCATATTCAGTTATGTACATTATTTTTTCTTTTTATTTCCTTTACTAATATGGTCTAATTGTTTATAGTAACAGTTTGCCAGCCAAAAAGCGATCTAAAATTTCTAACGCCAAGGGTAAAAAATATATTACAAGGTGTTCAATTAGAATTTAATTACTGTTGCTAAATTTTAAATAAAAAAACGCAATTTTAATTTATACTTATTATATGTTAGCTTTTTGATATAAGGTATAAAATCGAATGTCAAGTATTAGGAGCGGGTACAAATTGTCTATTTATATCTGGTAATGACAAGTTTTCTTATCCTTGCGTATTTTCCAGATAACTATCAATTTTTTACAGCAAAGTTCACGTTTTCATGAAACCTCACATTTATAGAATGACGACTTTAAAAATGTTAGATTATAATTGAACAACTTCAAATAATTTTAGAAACACGTAAACTCGTTATCTTTTTGAGGGCGTATACGTATTTTCATTTCTATTTATTTAGTTACAAATAACTAAGAGATATATAAAATATCTCTGAAGATTATTTATCAAATAATACTGCTAATGTAACAAAGAGACACAACAATAATAACAAAAAAAACGTAATGTGTGAATAATGTTATATCAGAAAATTGTCAGTTGAAGGTTTTTGAACTGTGATATTAAATTAATGTTAGTTTTATGATTGTATGGTCATTAAATATTAATTTTAAATTGTGTTTTTATTTTAGTCTGTCTCTTATTTTAAATCACCTTAATCATCATTGTCAAGAATTTCCACATTAATGTCCATTATAAGACTACAAGTATTTGTAGAAGATACCAACATTATATGTATCTGTAGATAGAACATATTAATTTAAAGTACCTATAAGAAGAAAAATGAGCTATCGCAGTCATTTAGTGATTACCGATGCCCGTTACTATATGCTGGTTATGCAAATGCTTCTTCTCTTTCTTTCGATATCTACCCATGGATCGAAGGCTACTTATTAATAAAAACTGCACGAATCGCGATAACGGGCTACGAATAAAAACATTTCAAACAGTAGCTGGAGTACCACAGGGATGTCACCTTTGTCACCTTGGAGCAACGTTTTCAACATTATATACATATTAATTATATGTTAGCAAATTCACCATTGCAAGTAGGTACCCTAAAAAGCATATGGTTATATGGGCATACTCGTAAGAAAGAAATCCACATTTGCCTCCACATAATATTTTATTGATAGAACTAGAAAATTTCTGAAGTCAATCATGTTAGAGACAGACCAGAACCAGATTATAATTCACAAAAACTTAGATTCTCTGTTCGTCTGGATTCGATGGAATTGAAGACAGCAAAAAGGTTAGGGTTCCTAATTTGCTACATCTATGGCTTCGTTGTCTTAAAACTAAGGTTAACCATTCAGCGTAACTTAGCTGTGTGTATGCTGCTGGTATGTCCCACAGATGTCCCTATTGACGACGATTAGTTACACCTCAAATTCACATCGCTGAGTACTCGTAATATATTCTTGATCTTGTATTCATACACAAATTTCTTAAGGGTGGTATTAATTGCGTGGATGTGTGTGTTCGTACAATTATCAATAGCGCTCTCCTACAACATGCTGCGACATCCAATCACGTCGAAGAATACGTCAATATATTGAGTGGAGGAAATAAAAAATAATGATATACAAATTGTCAATGATTCTTTATATAAATTTAAAAATTTATTGCTTAAAACTTTCTATCCAATCACACAAGTTTATTAATTCTGTTATTAGTTCTATTTTTTTCTCGTTCAGTATTAACACATCAACATAAAAATGCTCATTATCAATTTAATTTAAGTCTATTTTTTTATAATTTGACAACACTGCACGTTTAATTAAGTTTATTTCGCAATGTATTAACAACTGAAGGTACTTATAAAATTATAAACCTTATGAAGGCTTGGCATTAATATGTAAATGACATGTATGCCAGTCCTTGACACACTCAATGAATATGTCGAAACAATTTCAGTGAATCCTTCTCATCTGGCATCGCTTTTTGAAGGACTGTGTTGTTTACCTAAACTTATTCAAGAATATCAATGACAGACAAAAATAAAGTATGTCAGGGACTTATTGAGGCCTCTATTGTGTAGTCACCATTACAATATTAACGTTGATTAAAGGGTTAAGACTCGTCGCTCATATATGTCGTATACTATTATGAGTATGATAACTTTAGAATTTAATTGCAAGTATCTAGACATCGCTTTTCAATAACGACCGTATGTATACTTTTCACTATCTTATGAAATTTTCCTAATTTTTATATGCCTTTATGAACTGAAGAATGAACACAGTTCATATTACCATATTGTGATTTGAAAAAAATACAGTTTCATGATAGTAAAATTAGTATTCATAAGGCGCTCATGCTACGATTAAATCATAACTATTGACTAACATAAATTTTATAATATATTTTCTAGTAGTAAACCAGTAGATCATCAAATACAACCTTATAATTCTAATCTTAATGTACTGAAGACAAAATATATCCAATGGCTAGATCGTTATCTACCAGCACTGCTGAGGACTTTAAGCACAATCCGCAAAATAAGCCTGTATGAGGTAATCTAAGAAAAAATTTACCGCGTAATTATCTAACTGATTTGAATGTAATTTATATGTAGGTACATAATTTAGATATAAGATACGGATCGGATACGTCATTACTTTCACGTATTGTTAAGGCGATTTTGACAAAACGGTTCTAAGTTATATTTCATCCTCATATTACAACAGAAACGAAACTTTTCCCCATGATATTACATTAGTGATTTATGTACCTTATCTGTTCTAAATTATGAAAATATAATTCAAAAAAAAATTTTAGCGTGTAAGATAATTTTATCCGGTGTTAGAATGTTAGGTATATCTTTAAGCAATCTTTTCGGAAGTCACAATACAAGTTACATATGAAAAATTTACACCATTTAAGGGTTAATATAAATCCCTTTTCCAGACAAAGGAGGATAAATATCAGGGCTTAAGCCACCCAGACGCCCACATTAAGCCCGGCTACATATTATTGTTAAGGCGATTTTGGCCTGCAATTAAGTGCTTGTAAAAAAATCCCTTACGTCGTGGCTGTCCCTAAATACTCTTAGTAAATTGATTATTTAAACTGTGTTAGTGAAATTGTAAAAAAAAACTAATTTTATTTTAGTGTTGGTGACAAAACGAGCAGTCGCAGCCTTGTGGCGACTAAAGACACACTATCACAGCAAGATATATTGCCCTCCGTCTCTTACTCTCTCCTTACTCTCCAACAAGTACCATAAACTCATAAAGCAGACAGAAGGTTATAGTAATCGTGTTATGTGATCAAGAGCGGTAGCTCTAGGAAGTCGTGTCCCGCCCACTTTGCGCACTGCCTCTTACTTATGACACACATGAACCAAATATATGAAAATCATTAAAATTTATAATGTCTGAATACAAAATATTTAAGTACCATTACGATAAAATTACTCGTACGAATATCGTAGGCTACTTATTGATTTAACAAGCCCCACGTTTCAATTGTATCATTTAAGTACCATTTCCACTAATATAATTACGGACAATCACATTTTAGTTAACAATCAATTAATAATAATTTAATGAAAGCAAAGAGTTTTTTTTAACATTTTTCACTGCGTAAATCCATTTAATTTTTTTTTAAATTTCTTATTTGGCGCTACAACTTACTCAAACTACACAATAAAAAAAAATATAATAGGTGTTTTTAATCTATTTATATTCGTTGATAAATTTTTGATGATTTATTTTTTTAGATTTCGAAAATTTTTAATACATATAATATATTTTTAATGTAATACAAATAGCTGCGGGCCGTAGATTTACCCACTTAAGTTATAATTACTTATTTTCAACCAGCCTTATTTTTTATATCTACCAAAAAACACAGAGAATTTCATAATAATTGGTAAACTCGTTTCAGTATGAACACAAACATCCTATTTAAATTAAATTGTATAAAATTGTATACATAATGTAATATAACTAAAATAGAAAAGGTATGGAGGAGAGGAAAGGTACAAGTTGAAGAAAAATCCGAAATTGCTCAATGGGGAAATAATCTTTTCATTATCATGGTATCATGGTAAAATATAACATGGATCTGTGAGAAGCTCATCCTTATCTTCTAAAAAGTCTACAATTTTTTGTTTCTAGTACAAAAGAAGTATAAATAGAGACGTAAAATAAATGATATACCTACTCCATTTACTATCTATTATGCCCCTTTAGAGATTACCTTAAGCGGAACAGAGGCACTAAAGATTTCATTACCTACAATAATAGATTACGGTCATCACTCGTTTCGTACTAAAAGAAAATTAATTTATTTAATGTTTCCAAGGCCTTAGGTTAAAGAATCTCTTTCATTAATCCGTTTAGTCAGCATTGCAGTCCCAAATGTCGAGTCCGACATTCGTGGTGGTCCAACTCACGTACAATGCCGTATACACTACCGTACTAATACACTATATACTAGTTTCATATGAAAATAAATCAGCAGCGACAAGTTATTACTCAACGTAATACATGGTACGGCCGCGAGCATCAAATTTAATTATTTCATAAATCAGAACCATTTCATTTTAACTTCACTAATTTATTAACAATGGGCTTCTGGCGCACAATACACTTGATTTTTGTATTAATTATTAAATGGGAATATAAAATATACAATGTTATTAAAGTACTGGAGTCTGCATAAAAGTTATGCCAAAATTAAGACTCGTCTGTTATGTATTATGATAAATAGGCCTTTAGGAAATTACAACACAGCTTGAGTAGCCGACCCTTGGAGATTTAAAGGTCGAGTCTTTGTTTTAATTAAATTGGCAAGACATTGGAAGCGCTACTAAAGTAATCAAAACAAATTAATGTAATTTAGATCTAGTGAGCCCATTTTATAATTAGAGACAGATACAAATTCTGTTTTCTTGGATAGATTAATAGATTGAATCGGCAATACACAACACACACTTCAAACAACACTATGTGGTGTTTTTCGAATGAATATTTTTGTGCTACTATGGCGGATTATTAACGTTCACGCCAAGGACGATAAAGAAAGGCCTTACCTTTTTTTTAACGTCCTGGGTTCTTGCAATCTGAGCTCATGCATATGATTTACCCCGTATTCCCAATAATCAATCTAAACTAAGCGGTATATGCATAAGTTCACGATCTCATATTGTGGTGTCATCTAGCTCGATAAAAATAATGCGTCATTTTATACACGGGAATGTTGAATCAATGTTTCAGTACAGTAACACAAAGAAGCGATTAAATCAACTGGACGACTGCCAGAACCGCACCTTTAATTAATTATACCGAACTTCAATTGCGGGACCAGCCAGAAAAGTTATTGTTTCATTTACATTTCGTTTAAAAATTAATATAATTATTGTATGTTCGTAGTTATTATAGCACCATTGTTGCATTGCGCAAGGCTTAGGGACAGATAAAATGCTATTATTGTTATGATGTAAAAATAATTAGTGTAAGGTTCTTTAGGTACCGGTGGTCGAGAATTTGTATTTTCAGTGATAAAATATAAGCACTTCATGTTGTATGTTATAATGAAGCGCCAAATCATATGCAATTTTACTGTGAATCATATAATCCTTTTTCTTATTGTTATTTTTATTTCAGTTTCTATGTGATTTCTTCTATAACTATCAAAACAGCAGTTCACTTGGTATATAAGTCATAATAAGCGACGAATGAATCCGAAATAGAAAAGTGGTCAGTGATATGCCTGTTATATAATTCATAAGTAACCATAGCAACGCCGCCATGAGGGACGCAAAATTCAGATACCATAGCAACTTTTGTGGTTATGATAAATCATGAAGCGTAAAGTGATACGTCTAACTACTCTTACAATTATTAATATCGGAGAAGAAGCAGAATGCTTCTTTTTTACTCTGGTCCTATCGCCCGGGGTTTGGAGAAGTACTAATACAAAATACATGTAGATAGTGCTACTAAAAATATTTATACAAATAATATCTTGGTGGATATTGTACTATACACCTACTAATTTTTTCATATAATATTTTTATGCCACTGTTATTGTTTATAATATGTGTAAAGGAAATAATGGACTCCTACAGGATTTCCTTCATGTTAATTTGAATTGGGCGCACTTTTTGATGTCAAGTCTTGTTGTCACGTCGAGTCGATAGGTGGCGCGGTCGGTTGAGACGACAGACATTTTTATTTCGTAAAAAGAGTTGTTAATGTCTGTAATTGAAGAATCTGATTTAAATTAAATTAATTAGTGGAATAAGAACGACAATATAACTCTAAATGTCGTTTCTTTGTTTTACAGGTAAATCTTTACTTTACAGTAATAATATTTTGTTGTTAATTCATTGTAAAAGTCTAAAATAAAAAACTTTGTTTTACAGAGCAACACGTGGTTTAATTTGTCGTAAATCCCAAATTATAGAATAATTGTCTTATAAAACGACATTTATAGTAAATAACAATGGAAAAATTACGATTCACCTTCACAATATTAGGAGGATCTGATGGGAAAAGTAATATAATTTGCATAACCTCAATCGAAACTCCAGATGGACGATTACTTGATATACCGGATGAGTTGAAGCCTGTTAGTAAACACACAGCCATAACTGCTACAGATTATTTCACCAAAATCAAGAACTCTTTGAAGAAAAGGCATCAAGCACGGAAAATATGGATCCCCTTAACCGAAAACTTAAAAAATTGTTACTTGGACGAAGGTGAAAATATACAATTTGGAGATTAATACCTAGATGAAATTATACCTGAAACGAAGCATCCTGGGAATAATGTCAGTGTGAGTGGTGAAAATAAAAAGATAGGAAAAATAGCAGAAATATTTTTAATTGAGAAGCTTTCAGGAAAAACATCAAGCGTTAATCAATGGATGGATGAATTTGAGAAGGAATGTACCCGTTTTGAGATATTAAAAGATGAAGAAAAGATTGAGATTTTGAAACATTTACTTGAAAAACAGTGCTTCGATTGGTACACAAGTATGTTGATAAAATATACTATTAATGCAGGATGGGAATTATGGAAAACAAATTTTTGTGAAACATATGGAAGTAAAGTATGGTCACAAATTAAATATGCTTTTACATATATATAAATACCAAGGAGGGTCATTACTTCAATATGCTACAAAAAAAGAAAGATTATTATTAGAAATAAATAGCAAAATTGACACACAAACATTGATTAACCTCACCATCATAGGTCTACCTGATTATATAATATACAAAATTGATAAGGAGGTTATAACTTCAACTGTAAATCTTTTTAAGGAAATTGGCAAACATGAACAAACAGGAAAAAATTATAATAGCAAATTTAAAAGAAGTCCATTTGATAATAAATTGAAAAATGAGAAAATGAATCCCTGCAAAATATGTGAAAAATTAAATAAAGGGAGCCTCTTTCACGCAGAAGAAAAGTGTTGGTTCAATAAGACATCTGATGAGAATAAAGATTATAACTACAAGGGAAACTATAGAAGGAATGTGAACAATACGGTGCTAGATGTGGAATTGAGTGACAATGAACCAAAAAACGTGTAATTACACCATTAATTGCGGTAAAACTAATATTGGAGGACAAATTAGATATATTAGGTATATATGATTCTGGTTCCAACGTGTCCTTAATCAATTCTAAGTTATTAAGATTTAAACAACAAGGCCATAATGTATACAAAAACGCAAACCTAATAACAATTAATGGTGTCAAAATTACAAAAGGATTTACAACAATAAAAATCAAGATCTTTAATATAGAGAAGGAAATTGGTGTTTACGTTGTAGGGGGAATAAACTTTAAATATGATTTTCTAATTGGACTTGATATAATAAAAGAATTTAAATTGATACAACATGAAAATTTGGAAATCACACAGAGGTCTCAAGAAAATAAAACAGAAGAAGAAAAACATTTTGAAAATTAAAAAAAAAAAAGAAGCACTAACAAAGAAGATTTGAATATTGTAAATTTTAACGAACACATAAATGATGAAGAATTTAAAATGGATCTAAGTCATCTAAGTGATGAACAAAAATGTGATATAAATAAATACAAAGCAAGCTTTGCAAAAGATACGTATATTATCGGAACTGTAAAAGACTATGAAGCATCTACTTGTGGATACATACTGTAATAAAAGACCCTATAGATGCTCGATAGAAGATAAACTGGAGATAGTAGATCAAGTGAGTAAGTTGCTAGAAAGAGATCTTATAGAACGATCTTACAGTCCATTTGCAGCACCAGTAACCTTAGCTTTTAAAAAAGAAGACAATAAAAAAAACAAGATTATGTATTGATTTCAGGGATTTAAACAAAATAGTGGTGCCCTAGGCTCAACCATTCCCTTTGATTGAGGACTTAGTAACCAAAACAAGAAACTGTAAGTACTTTTCTACGTTAGATATTAACTCTGCGTTCTGGTCTATTCCACTGCGAGTAGAAGATAGAAAGAAAACTGCTTTTCTCACGCAGGAAGGCCATTACCAGTGGACATGCTTGCCCTTCGGTTTAAAAACCTCACCTGCAATATCCCAAAGGATTTTAAGCAACATACTAAAGAAGTACAAATTAAAAGACTTCGCGGTAAATTTCATAGATGACATTTTAATATATTCGAAATCATTTGCAGATCACATAAGTCATTTATCACAGCTTTTAGAGGCAATACAACCAAGTCTTATATATGTTTAATCAAATATGGGACATATTCTTTGCAAAAAGCAAACATATTTTTTTGTTGCGGGTTAATATATAAATAGGTTTATATTCTCTATCGTATTTTTGGATACCTTTTTTTGAATAATTTTAATTTTATTTATCAGTTTTAAAATCAGGGTTACTGGTTATTAGACCAGATCCTTTTGAGAGGTGGTAGGGAATGCCATTTGCAACCATATGACTGTACATTGTCATATCCGGAAATGAATCATTTTTATGATATTCTTTTTTTTAATTTTTTTTTGGAAAATCCAGGTTTACTATAAAATTCAATAAAAAAAAAGTAATCAACCGATTTCAATTCTGTTTGCAGTTTTAGAGAAATCATGTTACAGCTCTTAATAATAAACAATAATATCTTACTAATGTGGATCCATACAAAAACTAGAGGCTTCTTCATAATTTTTATTTGATAATTTTTGTAACATGCTTTACGAAAACCTTTATTTTCTCAAAAAAAAAAACGATTGTAAATTAAGTCTGCATTTTATTTTAAAAATATCTACAACTCTTTAGCTATCCAACGTGGTAAAAAAGTTGGCACTTTATTACACAGTTGCAGAAATAATGCGATTACAAAAGGCCGAGAAAGAGTTTTAGATAAAGGTATACATGAGAAGTAGTTATGGAAGAAATACTTTCTTAAGGTAACTAAATTTCTTTTAAAGAAATAAAAGAGTATAATTTTAAAATTAGTCTTTATTTATCATTTTTACAGTTTGTCTACAATTACAATCTCAATGGTGAAGCGTATGAGTTTTTTTTGAAAAACGAACTTTATTATCTACTCAGGGGTCCCCTTGAAGCCCGCAGAAACATGATTTACCAACATGATGGTTGCCCCGCTCATTTTAGCTTGAGCGTCCGAGAGTGGCTTAATCGTCAGTATTCCAATAAGTGGATTGGCAGAGGAGGACCCATTCCGTGGCCGGCCAGAAGTCCCGACTTGACTCCCGTCGACTATTACGTATGGGGTCACATGAAAAGCTTGGTGTACGACGACACTCCGGGACCTGTGGCAACCATCGAAGAACTGAAACAGCGCATAATAAATGCAGCAGAAAAAATGAAAATTAATTTAAATACTAGTGTTGTTAAAAGCAATTTACGCAGACGTATGCGTCTCTGCATTCAAAATACGGGCTCACATTTTGAGAACAAACTGTAAAAATGATAAATAAAGACTTATTTTAAAATTATACTCTTTTATTTCTTTAAAAGAAATTTAGTTACCTTAATAAAGTATTTCTTCCATAACTACTTCTCATGGATACCTTTATCTAAAACTCTTTCTCGGCCTTTTGTAATCGCATTATTTCTGCAACTGTGTAATAAAATGCCAACGTTTTTACCTCGTTGGATAGCTAAAGAGTTGTAGATATTTTTAAAATAAAACGCAGACTTAATTTACAATCGTTTTTTTGAGAAAATAAAGGTTTTCGTAAAGCATGTTACAAAAATTATCAAATAAAAATTATGAAAAAGCTTCTAGTTTTTGTATGGATCCACATTAGTAAGATATTATCGTTTATTATTAAGAGCTGTAACATGATTTCTCTAAAACTGCAAACAGAATTGAAATCGGTTGATTACTTTTTTTTTTATTGAATTTTAAAGTAGTAAAACTGGATTTTCCAAAAAAAATTAAAAAAAAAGAATATCATAAAAATGATTCATTTCCGGATATGACAATGTACAGTCATATGGTTGCAAATGGCATTATCTACCACCTCTCAAAAGGATCTGGTCTAATAACCAGTAACCCTGTATACTTTGATTATGATACTAATTAATTTAATTCTATTTAGACCATTAAAAATATTTAAACATTAATCGTGTTAGTGACTTGATCACCTGTGCAGCAATCGGTTAATGTTCTCTGATTTCTTTTAAAAATATGCTAAGATTTACTAACCGATCTAAAATTTTATTTTGTCTCGAGCTACAAAACACTCTAAACACGAATATTCGTGTGAAGCGTGAGCTGTAGTGGAAACGTTGATCCACGTTGTCAAACAAATGAACACACGCAGCAACTCATGTTTTCATTCCAATAGACATTTGAAGAGACATACAATGGACTAACTAGGATACATAATAGCAGTTTAGTATATAGTATCAAATGCTTTACGTTTGAACGAACTTTGTCGTTGTTCTAGTGTTAACATACTACTACATCTACATCTCTTTACAGTTAATTCAAATATAAAAGTTGTACAAATTTTTTTTCATCACATCTATTCGAAAAGAGGCAGTTTGATCCTCGTAAACAGGGAGCAAAATAGCTCTTTGATCCCTAGGGACGGAAAGTGATTAGAATTTGGAACGTGGATAAAATCGTGTGTCAAAGCCCCAATGACCAGATAAGAAATTAATTACTATCCGGCCACACGGGTGTCATGGAGCCATGACGTCAAGGTGACCTTGATGTCATGAGGCCATGACACCCGTGTAGCCACACTATTTCGATCATTGTATGAACAAATCGCTGGCTTTATGGCAAAATAATATGTCTTCGTTGGCGAAATTAAAAAAAAGACGCGGAAAATGATTTTTTTTTTAATGGTATAGGGGGGCAAACGAGCAGTCGGAGCCATTGTCATGACTACCGACGCCCATATACATCTGCTTATAAGACAGCCTCTACACAAATGCGCTGCCCTCCTTTCTCCTCCGACCTCCATGGGCCACCGGCTACTTACACACCGCACGAAACGAGACAGCACAGCTGTCACTTTACGCCAGTCTCGTGTAAGCGAAAGGTACCTCCTCGGTCGTGCTGGCCCAATTCGGCTGCATGCAAGCATGCAGTGTGGCACTACCTCTTACTAAAATGATTAGTTGCAGTACTCATTTTCTCATAGAGGGCGATGAAAAGTAGAGTGTTCACGTCGGGAGAAACACTATTTTTGAAGCTCGAGTACTTTGAATCCCTCGCTGTGCTCAGGATTCAAAAAACACTCTCGCCTGAAAAATAGTGTTTTGCTCCCTAGGTTAACTATCTACTATTACTATATAATAAATGAAATCTATTTCTATAACCTTATTCAAGGAAATAGTTATATTACACGCGTCTATTGTGTATACTTTTTTTAATACGTAAAAAGTCCGAGAATATACTAGTATTGTAAAAATATAATCAAATATGTATAGATATACTAAGTTTTCTTATAAATTCTTCGTTTCGCCGTTCTTTGAAAAGATGCCTTTTCTCTACCTCAACCTCAAAAATATCAGAAATCTCTACCTCAAAAATATCAGAAATATGGTCTATATTTACGATATTCTTGTGTGAATGATATTGAATGTGTATTGGCAGATATTTTTAATCAATCACGATTAATAGATGATCAATTAATCAATTGTACATTATCCAGTGCTCGAAGATTAATAGGTTCCATAACTGGAATTATATTATGATAGAAATAAGTGAACGCAGCGAGATTGTAAGCTTTTTCGTAGCTAAAATGGATGTATATATTGAAAAATTATACCAATATATTAGAGTAAAGGTAAAATCTATTTTATATATCATTCATAATAAGCTGTAGGCAACGTGCGTTGAGACGCCACGACTAAATTAATTTTAAATAAAGACATTTTACAAATATTCGGTTCATTTTGAGTAATTTTATTGATATGTGCATTGGAAAGACAGTAACGTGACTGTCGCTAGGTCACACCAGCTCAGAAACCCTCGTGAACTCATGCACAACAACTTTGCTACAGATCATCACAAGATCAAATGCATAATTTACGAATCCATAAAAAACATACAGACAAACATTCATTTATGTAGTTAAGATGCAACAAAAAATAATATTTTATACGTTTTATAGCATAACACTTTTAATTTCAGATATTATATAAATAGCTTTCAGATATCATATATTCAGTCCATACAGTTCTCTATTTGACTGATTGCACTAGGAGCCGGTTTATGTCTATGTCACTTTGAGATTGATCTATCACCAAGGCCTTTAGAATAGCGTAGGCACATTGAATATACATGCTTGTATCAGTTACACCTCTTTTACGTTGTTGTAGTGTTACATTGTATAGGGATATTTGCATGGCTTGTGGTATGGAAGTACACTTGGAAATAAATGGTTTTATACGACCATATCTTTGTAAATCCTACTAATATTCTAAATGCGAAAGTTTGTATGTTTGATACTCCTTTACGCAAAAACTATTGAACCGATTTTTTTAAATTTGGCACACACATATAGAGTAACTTGTATTAACGTTCGAGATAGTTTTTAGTAGTTTAGTTCCTATTTGATGCCATGGGATGATTTTCTATTTATATATACGGGATCGAAATTTACGCGGGTAAAACCATGAGGCGCAGCTAGTATTAACATATCAGCCGACCCGTGACCACTTCATTATATATAAATAATAAATAAAATGTTTATTCAGTACCACAAGTTACATTAAATTCTTACATGTCTGGGGTATATTTCAGTATATGACCTTTATGTAGGCAATTTAGACACATCAAAAGCCAAAGTAACCACCGAAGCCATTGATTAACAATACGCATTAATATCCGCATGATAAATGTTTATTATGTGTTTCATTATGCTGCATAAAAGATTAAACTACATTCGTAAAAAATATAGGTCGTACAATCTTCATTTGCGTGCGTGGATTCCTGCAGTGTCCTACTTATCGAATCATGTTAATCACACTATAGTCAGGTAATTTATATAAGCTACTGTTTATTTATACTCTTTTTATATTAATAATATTTTTTTCCTATTAGACATTAATTTATTCAGTTTCCTTTATGAAATATATGTTAATGTAGGCAGTCATTTATAAATTAATACCTATAGGTAGGTACTATTATTTTGTTGTTTTAGTAAATATGCTGCTATGCTTTGATTATATACACGGCTGCTGTGCTTTATTCTAAGATGCAGTAATATGAAGTAATTCGTTTATGTAGAAGAAAAATAAGCTATTTTCGCTTTCATTAATTTGTTTTTATACTAACTCTTTAAAAATATTTCTATTTCTTCATATTTGACCCCTACCACATAAAAAACACGGATTTTCTAGAAATCTAGTAGACTATAATATACTACATAGAAAAGATATATACATAATTCTCATATAGTAAGTGCACTAGGCTTGCTTGAAATATAGGTTGTAATTGATTTGAGCGTGCACAAAGGAAGCCTCACTGGAGGCAGCCTCCGTGTATATCCCAAGGATTTAGTGCCAATAATTCAGTTAGGGCATTGTCACATCAACCTGATCGAATCAAGTGTATGATAAGATATATACGCTTTCGCCTACATCTCAAGAGGGCAGTTCGAGACCACGTACTGACATTAACATCGATCTTGTCACACAACTGCAGCCGCTTATTGATTTGTGGAATAAATTATTAAAGATTTGTAGCAAACAAAATAAATATAAAACTTTATTGTTTAATATCTTCATATATAAAAAGAAGGCGTGAAAAAGTAGAAATATATAATATATATGTAAATTTTTACATAATATGTGGGTAACGTTCGTTAAAACTCGAATGAGTTTTTGATTATACCTGATTTGTACAAAGTTATAAATTATTGTATAAGTGTTTAATTAAATTAATAAAAAAAATAAAAAACAAAAACAAGTAGCATTTAGAAGAAAAAACACTAAGTTTAATTTTATTCCAAAAACTGTACCTACTGTAGAAAAAAAACAATAGAACTTAATACTTTTATTGTTAAGCATAATTACACTTGTTTGAGACTGCCGCGTTTGTCACACATATTGTAGTTACAATACGGAATTTAACACGACTTATTAAAGATTATATTTATTAAAGATACTAACAAATACATCGACTTGGACATCGGCAATTATCTCCTGGCCATTGCTGGTGAAACTCGGCAAAAAAGTCGAGCAAAGATATATGAATTCACTAGTACTTTTAATCTAGTTTAGTCTCATGGCCCGTAAAGTAACTACAAAAACGTATACGTTTAGCTGTTGCTAAGATGTTTATATTACCACTAGTATATGTATAACAAGGCCAGTATCAAGAACAGAATATACTCTACGTAGTGCGTACGTAGCTCAGTGCATCTAAATTATTCCAGTAACATAAATATGTCTCCGGGGAACACTAAGTTAGATTGCATTGGGTAGTTTCCTCGGATGCCGCATGACTGTACAATTGTTAAGCCATTGGCTTATACGAAACAACTCGACCCTGCATTCAGATAAATAACTGACATGCAACTTCGAGAATAATTAGTAAAATATACCAGGTGACGTTAATTTATTAATGCTTTTATAAATTTACTCGTAAGTTGGTAGACTCTAAGCATCAGCTCGTTTCCCCTCTATAATAAAAATAAGTTGCAAAATCCTCCGGCGAGCCGAAACCTGATCAGCCGCGATCACTGCTAGTCACCACGATCAGTTGTTGCGCGTCGGGGACCCTCGCGCTCAACACTTATTATGTTGGTCACATCAACATTCACGTCATTTTTTTTGGCTGGCTGCCAGATGCAATACATTTTCCTCGTGCTTCTCTGGCAGGCCCGTGATCCCGTTTTCATTAAAGAGATGATCCTGATCGCGTTCGTTGACCTTTCACTAAATGATGGTCAAAACAGAAGTGTACGCGTAGAAATGTGTACTGTGTATGTTCCTTGTTCAGGTGGGACGACTAGCCGACACGACACGAAACAGAAGCAGAACTTGACTACTAAAGTGCTCTTTGAGACTTGAGACATGGGGCATATACCGTCAACGTCCCGAATACGAAATATTCCTAGAAATTGAAAATACTAAAAACACTTTTGGAGCGATCCGTGATTCGAACCTTACGATCTTGTTGACCAAGCTTACCACTAGACTATAAAGGTAATAAAATAATATATAAGATGATACTAAACACCAACGTCCGGAAATATAAAGCTGCGCCATCCGGAGCAAAGATTTCATTTGAGCGCTCATAAGCGTATTACGTCGGCTATAAGCGCCACACGCCGCCCAGTATAGAAGATAAGAGCCATTTGGCCCGGCCACGTCGTTATCGGCAGTCTTTTAACTTTTATCAATAGTTATACGAGTTTTCAAGTCACGCTCTAAGTTTTCACATTGGAATTAGAAATGGGTGTTGTAGGCTCATGTCTGAGTCGAATTGTTTAAGTTTTACTATAATTTACAATACACAAATAAAAATATTAGTAGTAGTAGTATATTAGTGAGTCAGACATCTTATGATGCTATATTGTTTAAATGTAATTAGTTTATTTGTGAGCATTGGCTCGTTGAAGGGAGGGCAAATTTCATAACTTTAAATAATATATGCGATAACAATTCTTGCTTAGAAATGGATATAAACTTAAACTTTTATCATATTGTAGCAACATAAATTACAAAGTTTTTATTTGGAATAAAAAAATGTGATTATTCAATTTAAACTTCGACATAGTTGTAGAGAACATTATCCTTCAGTGAAGCCCAGAACCTTTGCCGAACCAAGCAAGCCCATAATACTACTGCTATGCCAAGACAAAAGATGTAGGCAGACAACTACATAGGGCGAAATTATTGATTAAAAACCATCTCATAGAATAAGGAAAAAATATTGGAGTAGCCCGAGGAATATTGGTGTTAATAATAAAGCAAATCCAAGGATTGGCTATTATAATAACGCTACCAAAAGGGCCGTTTCACCATAGGTATTTAATAATTTTTTTGTTATCAAATCAAGCCTTTAAATTAACGGTAATTAATTAATTATTTGTTCAAATTATAACGAAATGCTATTGATGAAACTTTACCTATCAAAACATACACCTTTTCATAAAACGCAAGTAGTTTATAAATAGCACGGAGACTAGGCTTTTAATAAGTTTTTAAGTGACTCGGTGCAAAGGCCCCTTTGACAAACGTGCTATTCGCTTTACGTAAAAGGCCTACTTCTTTGTTCGCTTTCATTCGCCGATGGGGTGTTGAGCACGTTCCTGATATCGGCACAGTTACGTCTTGTATATCTACGTAACAGGAATTTACGCGAATATGCTGCATATGATATATTTTTCAAAATCATCGTTGATGTCAATTATAATAACATATCATATTTGATTTAAAATATATTGCAAAGTATTTTTATTGACTAGCGAGGCAATTGCACATGATATGCAGATATTTTGTGATGGGTACGCGACCATATATATCCAGACAGTTGCGCAAGTGCATCTTCCTCATTTACTCTATTCTTTCAAAATCCAAATATTCCACAGCTTTCACTTTATGCTGGGAAAATGTGAGCGAAAGGTACCTTACTCGGTGGTGCCGCTCGAATTGAGCTTTAATGTCATTCTTATCGTATTCGTATTTGTAAATACACGTATATGAATGTAAAAACATTTCCATTGTCTTAACATAATTAAGTTAGTAATAATAAAGTGCAATCACATTTCCATCTTTTATCTGTGCGTATTTTGTGCCATTATGTGCACATTGTAAAATGAACTTCAACATTTTCTCTAAAACTCACCAAAAGATGTAAGTAAACTTCAAAAAATCACATTAAATATCCAGTGTGTAACAGTGACTGTATAAAATGCCGCAAAGTTTTTATTAATTTACATAAAATTAACCGTTAACATGAAAGCACGACTCGGAGCACTTCATAAATAAAGTACAGTTTCTACTTAAAACTCTCCTTTGAAGCTCAAAGTTTCTACCTGTCCGTATAAGCTATCGAGCACAATGCGACGCGCTTCAATTTACTTGCAACTTGCACGTACGAGGTTCATACAGACGCGAACTAACATTTTGTATTAAAACGGTAAACATGTTCCAGTATTTCAAGTAAAATAACAATACACCTCCTCTATGCGGTACATTGCTCTGAAATATTACTATGTGGTATATTAAATAATATAAGTGTATACTCTCTCAGATGTGCAAGTAAAGTCCGTCCTCGTTCCCACCTATGACAAAACTTTACTAGACCTAACCGGCGTGGTTGCTTGACACAGCTCTTTGATGGCATAGTATGTAAATATACGTAATAGATAAGTAAGTAAATGTAATATTTAATATCTTCAGGCGCAACCTGTAAACTCCGATTCTTCTCAACCTGAAATCGCGGGCCGAGGTCGCTCAAGATCAAGTAGTAGTAGTTCCAGTAGCTCCAGTAGCTCTAGCAGCTCTAGCTCATCTTCAAATTCATCTTCGAGTAGCAGTAGCAGTAGCAAAAGTACTAACATGAACAATAATGAGGATACCACAGCCACAGCCGTTTCGCCGTCGATTTTAGGATCTCTTACACCTACACTAACATCAAGATCTGGAAGAACCGCTACACAGGTAGATTACTACATCTCTCCAATTCATTCGGATGAGAGTGACGTTGATCTAAGTGACAATGATCCCACGTATAACAGCAATAATGACAGATCACCATGACGTGCCTCATCAATCATACCGGCGAGTTCTGATGATGATGCTGCTGCTGATGATGATGATGTAACAAGACTACGCAAACGAAGGGCAGACCCAGCAAAATGGAAATGTAATGTATGCAAGACAAAAAGAAACCGTGGCGAAGAATACAGATCAGCTACTACCCAGAAACTTGTACCGGCACGGGAGATGAAGCCACCTTGCCAAGACAAGTGCCGATTAAAATGTATCGAGAAATTTGATCACGCAAAGCGACTTGAACATTTCAAAGCCTACTGGGCTCTAGGCGACATCAATTTACAGAGATCATACGTGCTTTCTTGCATGACAAAAGTGGAGCCAAAGTACAAATACACTAATGCGGCCCATCCACGAAAACCTAATCACGCCTTTCATATGAAAGCAAACAATGGCAAATTGAGAGTGTGTATGACATTCTTTATGAACACCCTGGGCATAACTGAAAGAATGATCAGGACAGTCAAAGCAAAGACAGACGATACCGAAGCCTTTTTGGAGACAGATAAACGAGGTAAACACAAGCACAGAGAATTAATCAAAAAAAAATTGATTGATCCTTATTATACTAGTTATTATACTAATATGTTAATGTAAGAGTTCGTTTTAACGGAGCTCAATTATGATTAATATAATTAACGTATGTAAAAGATTCGCAGATTACTCAGCTCCGTTTAGGGCCTGCCGACAAACACGATGTGACGACGACGTTACGATAGTGTGGTGCCCATACTCTCACAAGGTCGTAGCCACGTGTTTTTCATGGACGCCCTAAACCTAAGTCAAAGCAACAGATTGATTGCTATTTTTCTAGTTACCTATTACAATTCTACTATACTAAAGACGAAGTTTAATTTTTTGATATTTTTTGTTGATTACTGTGATTGCATTGGCCACAAAGCAGAATTAAGTTATCTAGTAAGCTAATAAGTGAAAGTTCCTATTCTATTCAAAGATAAGTACTGGGTGTAACAAAGGGGTTCACAAGCCGAAATGGTTTTGGGATATTTTTCTGAACAACTTTTACTATGAGACCAGGTTGATTAAATTTTTTTTCACTCAAAACAATAGGAGATTAGGAACATGTACAACAAGTGTTGTACATGTTCCTAATCTCCGTTTCAGCTTGTAGTCACCTTTTTCAATACAGAAATGATACTGATGTGATAGTAAAGCTCAATTATAGTTTAAAGTTTTTAGATTTTTTTAACAAGAAATCTTTTTAATTAGCGCCAAAGTTTGTAAGTGAGTTCAATTATAATTATTGTTACGTGGAAGTAAAGACTGATTGTTTATAAAAATTTAATTTATAAAAATGAGTAAGATGTCCAGACATTACTTTACTTTACTAATAAACGACGAAACTTTTTTTTGAAAACTGTCTTGTTTTATTGCACAACTTTGACACATTAGAACACAATCTGGTAAATATTTAGTACTGTAATGAAATTTTCTGAAATAGACCGAAAAATATTATCAGAGATTTATACAAAAGTGACCTAAACTTGAAATAGCCACTAAAAAATTT
>LUGF01031343.1:188300-210470 GCA_001625245.1 Calycopis cecrops
TTATTGCCAAAAAACGAAATACCTTTTTTTTTCATCTTAATTTGTTAATAACTTTTGCAATTTTTATCATGCAGTAAAATCCTTCAAAACATTTTTTCTAGACGTCATTCCGAATCCAATGAGCTATCGCTCATATTTTTAGGACCTTTATCAAGAATTAACACCATTTTGAACATTTCGACTAGACTATATCGGATATATCCGACTGTGTACAGAAAATCAATTTTACGTTCGTTGTTATTGAATCATAAAAATGGCGATACCTTGTGCAATCTGCATACATTCGATATAATAAAACTTGTTTGTTTGATTGACAAACACGTCTACTGTCTATATTTGTTATTTTAAACAGTGGCCTTACTATCGGGTCGGAAGTCGGCATAATGCCACGCGCCCCCACCTGTAAGGGGCGCCGGTCAGAGGAGAACCACAACTCTAAACATTACACATTTAGAAAAAAAGAGCTTCTTTATGTTGAGGACCCATCCGAAGAATTTACCACATGCCTCGAGCGGTATATGTACGCCACTGATTTTAAAGCTCAGTAATAGTTTATTAGCTTCATGAAGGTATGTGTTAATCTATTGACGTCCAAATAGATATAAGAATCTTAAGAAAACAAAGTATTTGTACATATAAAAGAACCATTCATATTGCAATACATGTTGTCGCTTCTTAAATAGATATATATTTTAAATCTTAATTATTAAAAGTTCAATGAAACAAATACATACATCACGGAAAATAGAAATATCTAAACATATTTTATGCTTTCGTATCTGAATTGTTCTATCATGATTAAATTAAATATAGCAAAGGCTGTTCACTTAAGCATCATCCCAAAATGTAATATAAGTTTTTTGTAAGAAAGTAATATTTCTCGTCATACAAGACATGATCAGAAATATGAACGCTTCGCCCCTTATCGCAGCATCGGGAAATTTAATGGCGATACTTTATAAAATGGGACAAAAATATATAAGATACACTTTACAATAAAGAATGTGCGGTGCCAAGATAAAGTTGTGCAGTATATATTTGTATAGCGTTATAACCTCGATGATAATAATGCGGCTTGAAAAGTATGTTGTCAGCAATTTCTTCTTAGTGTCAAGGGTTGGTTATATAATCAAGGTCAAGCTAAATTTAGTTATAGTCTTTCTTTTACTTGTCCTCAGATCATTTTCGAATTGTGTTTTTCCAATAATTCGCCACATGCAGGGGTTTCTCATTGACGTCCCGGAGATCTTGGAGCGTACTGGTTTGATGATCGTGTGTCTGTACATTTTCTTAATATAAATTTAGCCATATACCTAATCCCACTTGTCACACTATTGCTATGCCATTCAAGGGCCATATTTTGTTAATGGAAATGGGTATAAGACAGCAAGTAAGTAGCAGTTGTCAGCTGCGTTTAAGGTGAGGTTAGGCGCCCAGAGCAGGTCTAGTCAGCTTCTGTAGTAGCTGATAATTTGTGTAAGGGGTAAGTCACGTTAGTATGCCTAGAGTAACTTCAAGATACCGTGGGATAAAAGGGTGTTCTAGTTCTTGTTCATACCAAGTTTCTTTCAGTTGATTTCTTGTCTCTATGTGTCTAAGATGAAAAGGTGGCAAAGCAGCGATATGGGACAACAGCTCGTGTCAATAGGATCTTTTCCAGACTTTAGCAAAGCAACAACAGAGAGAGAGAGAGAGAGAGTCCAGAAAAGCTTCTGAAATTCTCTTTTTCGAAATTCTACATCGAGTTTATAACATTTTTGTAAAGGTCAAGAATCTATTGGATGGTGAAAGGGCCAAACCGTTTGATTTGCTCCATTTTTTATGTCACCGTGTAACACTATTGGTTATTTTATTTAAGATAATTGAGGTGGTTGATAATTAAAGTAGGTAAGTAAAACAAGTTGTTATGTGGACCATATATTATGATAAGGGAATGCAACTCCCTGATGAAATGTACTCAATTACAATTTTAATTTAATCTTAATTTAACATAATCTGACTTACTTAATTACAAAAAGAAATCTCCAGGGGGTGAGTTATTTGTTTTGGTTTCATAATAATTATGTCTCATGCATTTACAAAAAAAAAATAAAGTTCTAAAGATGCCAACTAATATAAATATATACTTTAGACTCTGTTAAAATTATAATTTTTTTTTAATAATGAAATAAGGCAAAAGTCCACTCAGCTGTTGAAGAGAGAATCACAGGTACACTCGAACAAACTGTTATTATTCTTCTTAATCTTCCACAACTCTAGTCGTACTTATATGGTACCACCCAGACAACTTCCTGAGGGGGTAATAATTCGGTTCCTCCAATATTGGTTGTTGTTTTAGTTCCAAGGGAACTATGTAGGTCACAGCGGTGACAAATAAAAAATAACCCCAGATGGTCACGTTGGAACTTTACATTGATTAATATTTATATATAAGGTAATAATTTTGAGGTGGATAATGCCACGGACCCTTAAGTTTATACTGAATTTTTAAATTATAATCTGAAAGTAATTTTATACTGATATTTGAAGGAGTTACACTCCTTTTAACATATGGCCACTACATTTTTAATAATAATTATATTAACTAATTTAGATTACACCATATGAGTATTTTCTTTAATTTTAGGTTTATCAAGAAAACGTCTGACGCCATGGTCAAAGACCAAGACAGAAAAGAACATGTCACAGCTGACATTTAACAACACGTCTCCTTCTTTTTTTTAAATCAGCCATAGGCAAAAATAAACTTATTACAACCGGTATGTAGTTGGTAGGTACGGGAAACGACAAACGGTATACAACTATAACATAAAAAAAATGATATTAGCAATATAAATTGTATCATTATCATAATTAGTAGCCAGAAGACACCCATAGCTGAACATAGGCCTTCAGCGCACTCTGTGGGGGAAAATTTTCCGGCTAATGATTATGACGCTGTTATTATTTTTGCAATTTTTCCATAAAATCGTAGTTATTAAATTATCATAATATAAATCATATTATGAAATAGTATACACATTGTTACTACATTATCAATACAAACTGGCAAAAGACAGCAAAAACCTTTTACTTATTCCGTTATACAATGCGCTCTTATCAGAGATAGAGATTCATTTTATACAGAAAGTGGCTATATTTATTATCGATGAAAAATGAAACGAGTTAGTACTTCCTATATTATTTCTTTTTAATAAAAAAAACATTATCACATTAATGAAATATCTTTAACCTATGCCTTTGGAAACATTTAATAAAAGCATTTCTTTCAGAACAAAAGGAGTGATGACCGTAATCTATTATTGTAGGTAATTAAATCTTTAGTGCCTCTGTTCCGCTTAAGGTAATCAGTAAACAGGTTTAAGAGATAGCAACTGAAGTAAATTATATGCTTTATGTCTCTATTTATACTTCTCGTTGAACTGGAAACGAACAATCGTAATTTTTTTAGAAGAAATTATGTTTAATATAAAGAAGAAAAAGAGGAGCGAGGTTCTGACAAATATGTGATAATAGAAGAGAATATAATATCATTGAGCTACTTTGGATGTGATACATATTATTCTAGACAATATCCATCTTTAAAATTAAAACATATTTAGCGGAGTTAGACACAAGCATATGGCACGTAGCGTACCTGTCATAAGTTCTCTCCTGCAATCCTCATGTATGACTGCCAGGTATTCTTCTTTTTGTGCTTCTCTCCTCTTTAAGCCCTATTTTTTATACAAAATCCAATATATTATATCTTTAATATATCGGATTTTATATATAAAATAGGTTTGTGTTCATCCTCTGAAAAACGGCTTGATCAATTATTGTGAAATTTTCTATGCAGTTTGATAGGTATAATAATATTATTATAGGGTTTTAACTGACGCGGCTGAAACTGCGGCGCGCAGATAGTTGAGTATATTAAAAATAAATTATATAAATTGTCGATTTCGGTGAAAAATAAATCATGAAAAATTTTTTACGAAAATAAATAATTTAAAAATACTTTTCAAAGTTTTCTTTTATTATAAAGCACAGAATAACAAATAAAAACTAATTTTAATAACGTTTTACGCAACAAAAAATATTTCACATACACGTTACTTTCATCAAAGTTATTAAAAAAACAAAATAAAAGTATGATGTTATTAAATTACTGCAGTATCTTTTATGGAAAAATTAGGACTCGTCTGTTATATAGGTAGTATGATGAATAGGCCTTTAGGAAATTACAACACAACTTGAGTAGCCGACCCTTGGAGATTTAATGGTCGAGTCTTTGTTTTAATTAAATTAGCAAGACATTGGAGGCGCTGCAAAAGTGATCGAAACAAATTAATTTAATTTGGAGCTTGTGAGTCTATTTTACAATTAAAGTAACAGAAACAGGACCCTGTTTTCTCGGCCTAGATTAATATATGTAATAGATTGATTCGACAAGACAATCACTAATATGGTGTGTTTTTCTTTTTGCTACTATGGACGAATTTAAACATCTACGCAATCTGAGGTTATGCTCATGCTTTACCCCGTATTTCCAATTAACTAACATCTGGTAGTTTCTATCTTTCACAGCAAGACCTCATCTGTTTTTTTATAGGTTGATAAAAATGTTGCATCATTGTATACAGCTAAATGTTTACTCGACTGGACCACTGCCAGAAACCACACTTTTAATTAATCATTTATCCCGAACATCAATTGCAGGACCGGCCAGAAGTTTATTGTTTCATAATATTACATTTTTATTTCAATATATATTCTATACATCATAAAGAATCGGTATATTATGGCCCTTTAGGTACAGCTTATCAATAATAGGCATTTTTAGTACATGATAAAATATGAAGATTGAAAACTGATCATCCCTTTTCTTACTGTCATTATTTTTCGATTCTTAAGTGATTGCTTTTACAATTATGAAAACAGTACTTGCCTTGATATAGAAGTCATAAAAAGCGACGAGGAAATACGAAATAAATCAATGATATGCCTGTTATATTATAATTCATAAGTTACCGTAGTAACGCCGACATGAGGAACGCAAAGTTCAGGACATCACAGTAACTCGATATATCTATATAATATTATTATTTTCGTTATACATTTACTCTTAAATATGGTAAAGCAGTTTAATACAGACATTTCCTGAATGTAAGACTTAATTGACACTAATGAATGAATGAAAATACATTTGATAGATTATAACTAAGATGCTTTAGCGGATTAAAGTCGCAGCAGCTTAGTCGGATTCATTCTTAAACCTTTATAATATCTGGAATTCCTTTCAGTTTGTGAAAGACCGTGCCTTAACAGTTCCTTAGGTAATAAATGAATCAAAGTTACAATCTGTTTCATATTTAATACAATGATAATATTTTGAAATTTACGGATTTGAGTTTACTTGCTGTTGTCCAACTACGGTATAACAAAGAAAGGGAGGAATAAACTGGATCCCTTCTAATCAATTATTATGCATACGATTTACTCATTATTATAGGTTACAACGAATATTATTAATGTATTTATCAAATCAGGTAATTTCCCTGCATCAGTTATTGTCACTTAATTCATTTTGGATCTTATTTCATGATAAACAAGGTCACAGACATTATTTAGTTTTAAATTATATATTCCCTTACAACTTATTAATAACGAATATTCCGGATGTAGTAAAAGTAATGAATTAAGCTATCATGTTCGTATAGAGATGGGCTTTTAGGACTGAAATATATAGAAAATTGATACATAATAAAATGTTGTTTTATTATTTACAAAGGAGTTTTTATACGATTAACATAAACGATACCATTCATTTAAATAAACCAGCCCGTTCCTAATATAAACAGGGACTCTCTATTTGAAGTCTATGGTATATCCAAATTTTACACTTATAATAAATTTTGTAAATATAATCTTAATAAATAATATACTTTTTTATACAATTTCCACTTTGGAAAAGTGGAAATTTCCAAAAGAGAAAATTGTATAAAAAGTATATTATTTAATAAGATTATAACATGAATTTCCATCAAGAAGTGACAATACATTCCATCAACTAAATTTTGTAAATGCAATCTGTATAACTGCGTATCGGTCTTGCTCTGCCTTGCTTTCCTTCTATCTTTCTTTCTAAGATGGTCTTTAAAATAATGGTTTAGATAATGCAACGGAATTATAAATAAGTTGCAGAAATAAACATTTTTGCTCGTGGTTTTTTCTGTGACCTAACACATGATACATTTATGGCAATACACCATAAAGTAATAAACGAGTTACCGCGCCTGTTCTTAGTCCTATGGTATGACAAAAAGCATTTCTGCAAAAAAAGATCGATAAGTCTCCATATCCAACTGCTTGTTTATATGTTTACAACGGGTTTGTTATGTATGTTTCAAGGGATGATATAGGGCAACATCACACATTCGTTCCCGTAATTTCAGAGAGAATATAATCTGCCAGGCCAGTAAGTTATAAATTACATCTTACAGTCACTTTAAATTATTAAAGAAAACTCAAAGTAATGTCTATAATAAAAAAAATATTTTTGAAAAAAAAAACTGATTAACTTGACTCTTATAATTGCCAGACTATAGTTTGTGTCAAAAATGATTCATTAAGTAGGACACTGCAGGAGTCGACTCAAGCAAATGAAGATTGCTCGACCTATATTGTTTACGAACGTAGTTTAGTCTTTTATGAATCATAATGAAACACGTTTACCATGCGGACGATAATGCGTATCGGTAGTGACGAAATACATAGTATCGATAATTTCTTGCTGGCCGAATTTAGGCTATGGTGGCCTTCTTTGTTTGTCAGACTAGACGTTTGAGCAGAAATACTGCGTAAAGCATAAGTGTACGTGTAGAAAAGTATACTATTTTGCTTAGTCAGGACGACTGGCGGATATAACCGGAGAGAAAACAGAAGCAGAACTTGATTGCTTAAGTGGTCTCTGAAGCACTGTGGAATATATCGTTCACTTCCCGAATACCAATTTTGTTCTCATAAAATTGAAAATACTTAAAACATGTCTAAATCAATCTTGGATTCATATCTAACAGTCTTATTGACCACGCCTACCGCAGCCAAATTTTAAATCACCTCAAACAACACGAACAGGACTCCTCTACAACACAAACACAACTGGACTAACAAGATACACCCTTCAGAAAAGAATTGTAAATAAAATAATAATAATGAAATGTAACTAAATAATAACCTAATTAATGTAATAAAATAGTAACTATATTATTAATGTAAAGAAAATGTAAAATAACAAGATATGTAATGGAAAATGAAGTCAAGAACGATGTAATTGACCTAACAATAGTGATTTTTAACAAATGAAATATAAAATAAAAATAAATGAAAAAAAAATTATTAATATTGAAATGGAAACGAAACTATGTCATATAATCAATCAATCAAAGGTATTAATACTACTGCGGACCACGGGTCCGCAGTAGTATTAATAAGAATTTATTTTTTTGTTCAGCCTATGTTGTCCTACTGCTGGGCAAAGACCTCCCCCAAACTTCGCCAACTATCCCGGTCTTTTGACTTTTCCCACCAGCTTTTGTCCAGGGCCCACTGAGATGTTATGTGGGCCCACTTCTCGGCGTTCATCCTCGACACATGACCAGCCCACTCCCACTTCAGCCGGGCGGTCTTGTTAATAAGAATTATAAAAAATAAAAAAAAGACCATGCCTACCGTTAGATCTTGAGGCAGAAAAATATATAAGATGATAACTAAACACCAACGTCCGGTAATATATAGCTGCGCCATCCTGTGCAAAGATTTCATTTGAGCGCTCATAAGCGTATTACGTCGGCTATAAGCACCACACGCCGCCCAGTATATAAGATAAGAGCCACTTGGCCCGACCACGTCGTTATCGGCAGTCTTTTAACTTTTATCAATAGTTATACCAGTTTTCGAGTCACATTCAAAGTTTTCTTGTGATAAGTAGCAAAACATGTCTCATGTGCCTACATGTTTCTTCTCAATCCTTGATATAGTCGTAGAAATCATTAGCAGCTGTCACTTTACGCCGATCTCGTATAAGCGAGAGGTGCCTGCCCGGTCGTGCCGGCACAATTCGGCTGCAAGCAAGCATGCAATGTGGCCCTACCTCTTACTAGTTAGTAATCTGATATATAAGTACCTATATTAGTTATAAGTATCTGAAATTTCGTTTCTACAACGTATGAATTAGATAAAGTAAAGAGTGATGGTGGCACTTTAATTATCGTCCTATAGAAAGAAGAGAAAGTAATATTTATCGTCTTACAAAACATGACCAGAAATATAAAGGCTTCGCTCCAGATCGTAGTACCTGGAAATTTAATAATGATACTTTATAAAATGAACAAAAATATGTATATGAGATACTCTTTACAAAAGAATGTGCGGTACCAATATAAAGTTGTGCAGTAAATATTTCTATAGCCTCATAACCTTGGTGATCATAATACGGCTTGAGAAGTATGTTGTCAGTTCTTCTGAGGCGTCAAGGGTTGGTTATATAATCAAGGTCAAGCTAAATTTAGTTATCGTGTAAATTCGACATATAATTATTTTGATTTTGATAGAAAATAAAGAGCATAAGGTAACAAACAGGCGAAGGAGCCTCTTCATGACTTTCCACCACCATAAAAGCAAGGTTAGCCAATCTCATAATTTATTTTAATACTTTTATTATCGCAACAATATTACTAAGTATAACATAAATTACATAAATTTTTCGGTCGGCATCATTTTATGCATTCAACGTTAAAATGATGCCGACAGTAAAATTTCTACTAATGGCCAATTTTATTTACTCAATGTGTTCAATGTTAGAATTTGCTTCTATCTTTAACAAATCTTTTTAGATGTCATAATACAAGTTACGTATGAAAAATGTACACCATGGGTTCATATAAATCCCTTTTCCAGACAAAGGAGGATAAATATCAGGGCTTAAGCCACCCAGATGCCCACATTACGTCCGGCTACATATTGTTAGGACCATTTGAGCCTGCAATTAAGTGCTTGTAAAAAAAAACCTTAGCCTTTACATCATGGCTTTAAAAGTATATTCCCATGTACTGTTATAACTTAATTATTTGAACTGCCTTTATAAAAATCTGAAAAAAAAACTGATTTTATTTTAGTATTGGTGTAAAAGTCGGAGCCTTGTAGCTACTATAATATAGTACATACATCTATTGACGGTAAGCATAACTGTCACGTAGACAATGATATGTTACCCTCCTTCCTTAGGCTCAATTAACACCAAAAGCGCGGCAAAGCGCAGCGAAACGGAGCGCACTTTCAATGTCATGTAAATTTAAACTTTATTTTCATTGCTGTAGTACTTATTATCGAATTCTCGCGACTTCCGCGCGGATTCCAGCGAATCCTAGCGCAGTCGCGGGAATCCGCGCGACTCGTTCGAGTTTCTCATGCGATAATAAGTATTATAGTAATTATTATAAAGTTGAAATTCATATGACGCATAAACTGCGCTTCGCTTCGCTGCGCTTCGCCGCGCTTTTGGTGTGAATTGACCCTTAGGGCACTTACACTGAGAAACAAGTTACAGGTACCGACAAAACCTGTCTTACTTTTGACATACATGAACAAAAAATGAATATTATCAAAAGTTATAATTTCTGAAAACAAAACATATAAGTAACGTTATGATAAAACTACTCTAACGGAATGTCACGCACATAAAGTACTTATATATTTAAAAAACCCCAAGTTTCAATTTTATCATTTAAGTACCAATTCCATTATTACAATTACGGACAATTCCATTTTAGTTAACAATCAATTAATTGCAAAAATCAAGTGTTATTGTGCACCAAAAGCCCATTGTTAATAAATTTGTGAAGTTGAAATGGTTCTGTTTTATGAAATAGTTAAATTTACCGTTACCGTTTATTACGTTGAATAATAACTTGTCGCTGCTCATTTATTTTCACTTGCACTAGTTTGTACTAGTACAAGCTGCACCATTCGGTTTCACCCGCGTAATCTTCGATCCCGTGGAAAATAGAAAATCATTTCAGAGGATATTTTTTCGCTATAAAAACTATCCTATGTGTTAATCCAAGTTAGCCTCTATGTGTGTGCCAAATTTCATGAAAATCGGTTCAGCAGTTTTTGCGTGAAGAAGTAACAAACAAACAAACATACACTTTCGCATTTATAATATTAGTAGGATATTAGTAAGGTAAGTGTCATGAACGAGGAAGGGATGTCTCACTCACATAAGGTAGCTCGTTAAAAGTGACGGGTATGCGGTCGTGTATCGTACACAAGACCGGTGATGCTCTATGGGGGAGCCCTATGTCCTCCAATTGATGCTGATGTTATATTTTTTCGAATGTATATAAATGGTTGTTAATTTATGATGATCTATGATGAAATACATGCTCATTTTACCCCCTATACTATGATTTAAAAAACCGTTAAAAGACAGTAAAAACCTTTCGTTCCAAAACTTATCGCTTCCTTATCAGAATTTCACCTTTTACATCAAGTAACATATTTAACGTCTTTATAGAAGAAAGATTTTTTAAAAGAAGTTTAACAAGTAGTAAAACTAAACAAATCATGAATCTAAACTGTCTGTGTAATACACGTTAATAATGAAAAATACTATAATACAACCTGTGCCTTTGGAAACATTTTATAAATTAATATTCTTTTAGTCTGCCTAAAGTAACCTGTAGAGGATCCTTCAATTTGTTAAAATGTTCTGTCAATGTATTGTCAAATCTGAGATGTCTCCCGAGGAGAACATGCCACAGACAAAATGTACCAGAGGCTTTTACTAACGCGGGTGCATCTGTGGCGTGCAACTAGTTATCTTATTAATATTATAAATGTGAAAGTCTGTATGTTTGTTTGTTTTTTTTGTTTGTTACTTCTTCACGTAAAAACTGCTGAACCGATTTTCATGAAGATTTGCACACACATAGAGGGTAACTTGTATTAACACGAAAAAATGTTCCTACGGGATGCTATGAAATGTTGACTTTAATGTATTTGTTACTCCTTCACGCGAAAACTACTTATCAGGTGTTCATGAAATTTGACATATGGTTAGAAGGGAGCCTGTATTAACATACCTATAGGATAGTTTTTATCCCGAAAAAATTACCTGTGGGATGCCAATGGATGATTGTGTCTTTTACATTCGGTTGCGACCTAAAGTGGTACATGTAAAAATAAATGCATAAATAGATATTTGGAGCACAAAAAGTGTATCTTGGGATACCTTTTAACGCGATAAAATGTTTTTGGGGATGACATTTATAACTCTTCTGATCCCGATAATGGTCCCATGTGCTGAATTTATACTTTTTTTATGGGCAAAGTTGTTGTTAGTTGTTTTTGTTGTTATGTTACAAGCTCTATGTTACAAAGTCAAGATCACACTAAGCTCAGGAATATGATGAGTAAAGGAACTGAATAGTTTTCTTTGAGGAACATGGGACCAAAATGAAAAGAAGAATTCTCGTGTGCAGTAGTACAAGAGAGATTACTCCCTTTAACTCTGTGCAGTGTGTATATTGTGTTCCTGAGTTTAGTATGTGTTTAGTCTTTACTGACTAAAGTTTTCCTAATAAAAATAATGACATAGGAATCATCTCCCGGGACCACTACTAGGGATCATGTATTCATCCAGGTTTTCCTTTATTCGTATGCCAAACTCATGTAAATAATATTAGCAGTCTTAATTGCGATTTGGTAGCCTTGCACAAACAAAATATACATATAATATGTCTACAAGATGACCTGGTGAACTTCGTATCTGTCAATAGATGGCGCTGACGGTTTTTTACAACTCGCTAGCAAAATGTTTTAGCTGTAAGACATAAACTATCTGAATTTTATACGCAGCACGGCTTAATTACAGGTTTATCACACTAATAATATATATGTGAAAGTTTCCGTGTGGGATGTTTGGACGTTTGGATGTTTATCCATCAATCACGCCAAAACTACTGAACGGGTTTTGATAAAATTTGTTATACAGATTAAGTATTAACTGACTTAGATTATAGGATACTTTTTATCCCCTGGGATATGAATATTTTTTCACGTTCCAAATATTCTTTTAAAAAATGACCTACAATCAATATCGAAAAATATAGTTTTTAGAATTTTTGTCTGTATTGTACGTATGTCTGGGCTAAACTAAAAAAGTACTGCATGGATTAACTTCAAATTTTGCATGACTATCTAACAGAATGAATAAGAATATTAGGTACATACTATTACGCTATCAGCTACGGGGGAGGAGCTGTGAATCTTTCATTCGGAAGAATTGAGAACTTCCATTTTTAAAGTCCGAAAATCCACGCAGGCCAAGGTGCGGGCGGAGGCTAGTATTAAAATATATTGTATTGTATATATTGTATTTCGCTTAGAAAGAAATCATCATATTACCATTTTATTAACGAATACAAATAGATTAAAAATACTTTTTTAATATTGCCTAGCTTGCGAAATATAAAGCGCAGTATAATAAATGAAGACTAATTTTAAAAACGTTGAACGCAACGAAAATATTTGGAAAATAATTTACTTTCATCAAATTATTAAACGTAAATACAAAATATACAATGTTATTAAAGTACTGCAGTCTCTTTTATGCGAAAATTAGGACTCGTCTGTTATGTAGTATGATGAATAGGCCTTTAGGAAATTACAACACAGCTTGAGTAGCCGACCCTTGGAGATTTAAAGGTCGAGTCTTTGTTTTAATTAAATTAGCAAGACATTGTAGATAGACGCTACAAAGTAATCAAAACAAATTAATTTAATTTGGATCTTGTGAGTCTGTTTTACTTATAACAATTAAAGTGGTAGATACAAAACTCTGATTTATTAGCCTATATTAATATATGCAATAAATGAAATTACTACACACTAGAAGTGTGTTTTACCCAACAATATTTAGTAAGAGGTAATGCCACGCTGCATGCTTGCATGCAGCCGAATGGGGCCGGCACGACCGGGGAGGTACCTCTCGCTTACACGAGACCGGCGTGAAGTGACAGCTGTGCTGTCGCGTTTCGTGCGGTGTGTAAGTAGCCGGTGGCCCATGGAGGTGGGAGGAGAAAGGGGGGCAGCGCATATGTATAGTCTATGCCGATGTCTATGGGCGTCGGTAGTCATGAAAATGGCTACAACTGCTCGTTTGCCCTCCTATACCATAAAAAAAAAAACAATACATTTTTGCTAATATAGACTAGGTACACCTTTTTTTTGGTAACACAGGGGAATACTTTACGTACGCTACACAGGAGCCCGGGTGGCTCAACCGGGTACAGCGTCCGGCTCGACAATTAGGTGGCCCCTACCGACTAAACGTCTGCCTTGTGTCGTGCCTGTCGGTGCCTTCAGTCGCTATAATTGTAGGGCCCTGTATCTACTAGCAACAGGGTACCTCCAGAGACAAGCTGACCTCAGTGAAAAGTCCAAACTCCTTGAATACTGTCCGGCTGCCTTCTCCTATCCAGAAAATGCAGATTATGTTATTCGTGCATCTTTAGTGTATTTTTTTATTATATAAGAACCCCCTGAACGTATGAGTACTATAAAATACGTAGACAGAGTAAAGAATAAAATATCATAAGATACAATTTGACATGTTACGCCATCTATTCGCCATCCGAAGGACGATTGTATGAACTTGGCGGCCATTGTTATTTCCTCCTCAAATTTCATTGTAAAGATTCTCTTTCCTTGCTTGTCATAGTAATTTGACCTGAGGGCATATATTAAAATCAATATTAAATAATTAATAGATCTTCAATTAATCAAGTATCATATTTTTTAATTTATGTATCTATTATCTCTTCTATATCTCTCATCTTCTCTCTCTTATATCTCTTATTTTATCGATATTTTATGATCGATGAAACAAAAAATTATATTGTATATTTTCAATAGCATAACACTTTTAAAACATGAATACTCTAAGCTTTCAGATATCATATATTCAGTCCAGACACTCTGTTTGACTGATTGCACTAGGAGCCGGTTTATGTCTGTGTCACTTTGAGATTGATCTATCACCAAGGCCTTTAGAATAGCGTAGGCACATTGAATATACATGCTTGTATCAGTTACACATCTTTTACATTGCTACTACAGCAATGTAAAAGATGTGTAACTACGTACTTTGAATTGCCTCTGTTATAAAAGAATACCTAAAAAGAAATGGTTATAAAGCCATTTCTTCATAAATATTAACATATTATTATACTAGCCGACCCGTGCCCACTTTAATGGGCGTCAAAATAAAAATTATTATTTATAATAAAATAAAGCCTATGTTACTTCTTGATAATAAAACTTATAATAATGATATATTATTATTTAATGAATAGACAATATCGGCCTAGTAGTTTGAAAACATTTTTGATAAAAATAAATAAAGAAATATTAATTCTCTTTTATAATATAATATCTAATTATTACCTTATATTTATTAAAATTTATTCAGTTAAGTCCAGAAGTGAGAAAATTTCCATACAACCCTACCTTTAGAGGATATTTATAAATACCTTTAAGGACCGATTTTGTCATTTCACAGATGATTTTCGATGTAATCAAAAGCTTATATAAGTACTTTATATGTTCATACTTGAAATTTTAGAAATGAGAAAATGAGAATCTGCCAATCCGTTTCGGATGAGAATATGCGTCACGGCTTAAAAACATAAGTAGTAGTTGATCGATTTCATTTTAAAACGCATACTTATAATAGTTGTTTTGATAAATATGCCGTGCTGTCTTTTAAGATGAAATGGTATAAAACAATGAATTTAAATAGATTCTAGATCGAGATTGATCAATTTGTTTTTTATATCAGCTATAAAATTATTTTTATTTCTTCATATTTGTCCCAGTACAGTACAGAAATACAGTTTTTATAGAAATGGAGTAGACTATTAATTGTCCATACATACTTACTAGAAAACATATACACATGAATTTCATATTATGGTAAGTGCTCTAGGCTTGCTTGAAATATATAGGTTGTAATTGATTTGAGCGTGCACAAAGGAAGCCTCACTGGAGGCAGCCTCTGTATATCCCAAGGATTTAGTGCCAATAATTCAGTTAGGGCATTGTCACATCAACCTGATCGAAGGGTGTATGATAAGATATAGATTTGTGCAATCATTTATTGGAGGTTTGTAGCATCGAATATGAATAAAAAATAAAACCATTATAACTAGTCTTTACTGCATTTTAAGGTAATTTAGTTTCTATCCATATTTCAATTCGCTGTCTTTTTGGTCTTTAATTTATAAAAAGTAATGGTTACTCATTTTGTTCTGGTAAGTACTTACTTGAAGTCGGGGACAGTCCTGGGTGACCTGGGTGACAAGGTATTTCTGAAAATATTGTTTGTCTTATTAAATCTCTTTTAGTCAAATCATTACAACGATTTTTTTTAATTTTCCGTTACTACAAAAACATTTATTTTAGCTGTATATCTACAGCTAAAATAAATGTTGATGATTTACCACTTGTATAAGTATAACAAGTCCACTACTATTAATATCTAATATTTACACCACGTAGTGCGTTAGGTTGCTCAGTGCATCTAAATTATTCCAGTAACATAAATATGTCTTCGGGGAACACTAAGTTAGATTGCATTGGGTAGTTTCCTCGGATGCCGCATGACTGTACAATTGTTAAGCCATGGGTTTATACGAATCAACTCGACCTTGCATTCATATCAATTACTTACATGCAACTGCGAGAATAATTTGTGAAATTGGACAGGTGACGTCATAAATTCACGTTGTCATTTTAAAGCTACGAATTGATGAATCAATGACAATATTAAGACAATCTTCTGAATACTTGAAGTGTGTATGTTATTGGTCTATTTACCATCAGCTGACTGAGCTTATTAAGTTTATTTTGAAATGAAAACGGAAAATCTTAATATTGTATTATATGATGTAAATACTTGTTAAAAGCAATATTTATTTAAATGAGTAAAAATGATCCCTCAGAACATTATTTCAGATAATTGGACAATTTAGGGAATTTAATCTACAAATCACATAAAAAATTAATCAACAAATGACGTTAAAGTCGTCTAGTATACAAACAAAATGAAACACAGTCGAATCGAGAAACTAGTTATTTATTTGACATTGTGATGCAATTTTTTTAAGTGAGTTAAAAATTACCTTCATTATTTTCAATTTTATTACTCGATTTCTGTGCCTTAATTAATGGAAATCATGAAAGTAATATGATAGCCAACAATAATAATAATTTCGTCCTAGCCAATTTCAAACACAAGTGCAGTCTCTAATCTCTATTCCCTCATTCTTATATTCCGATGTGACGTCACGACTGGAGATAAATCAGGCGCAGGACCGACGGCTTGGTGTGCTCTCCGAGACATTTTTAATGTCGTAATATAGGTAATTTCCAAATTAATACTCAGGCTAGCTATTAAATTATATTAGGCTATTAAACTGATCGGCTTCTAATCTATATCTTCCCAAGTCTTCAGAATGATCTGCCGAATAACTAAGTGGGAGGCTCGGTGGATCCGAACTCCTTAGGCTAACTTAGGGGCTTCAGAATTAAGACTCAATTATTTAATAACATTAGCTAATTTGAATACAACGCTCATCGTTGGGTCCGCTTCCAAATCGGAAAAATAAGAATATATACCTAAAATGACTTTCCAACCTGAATCGAAATTACTATGTCACGTATTTTGCATATCGAATATTCGCGAACACACCCGATAATTTCCGAACCGTCCATCACATGACGCCTGGACCGAGTCAATAGCCATCACATTTCAATTATATTACTGTAAAACTTGTAAGGTGAATATCACAACGTTACAAGATAATTATATACCTATTAAGCTTTATTTGTAACTAGCTTCGACCCCCAGCTTCGCCTGCTTGGATTTCGGACTTTAAAAATGGAGGTTCTCAATTATTACGAATGAAAGATTGACAGCTCTTCCTCCGTGATAGCATGATAATATGTAGCTTTTATGTTTATCCGAGTTGTTTGTAATATCCATGCAAAATTTGAAGAAAATCCATGTAGTTCAGAGTATTGAGCCCAGATAAATAGACAAAAATTCTAAAAAACATATTTTTGGCTTCGGTATCGATTGTAAATCATGCCCCAAGTATTCTTTAAAAAAATGTTCAATGTACAGTTTTGACTTTCCTACAATAATTTTATTAAAAATATTATGTATAGATTACACAAAAAATGGTTTTTAAATGATTAATTTAAATAAACGAACACATTATCCAATATAAAAAAAAGATTCCCTATTTATCTCTAATAAATTTTCTAAATGAGAAAGTTTAAATGGACGGCTATTTATTATTATTGAATCTGATGAAACTTAGCAATGTTGTAGCAACTTGGCAATGAGCCTGTCTTTTGTCGATGTGGGTCTTTACATTCTCTTCTTTTGTCTCCAGGCTCTTAATTTCTTCGTTAAAGAAAAGTAATTGTCATGTTCATTTTTATAAGATCTGTATAACATCTGTCTTGCTCTGCCCGCTTTCCTTTTTACTTTATTTTTAAGATGGTCTTGTATGTATTAAAATTATAAATAAGTTATAGACATACAAATTTTCGCTTGGTGTTTTGTCTGCGACGTGTCACACGTATTATAATGTATAGCAACATACAGTAAAGTAATTAATGGGCAACGGACCCCTAGTCCTAGCCGTATAATTTGATGAAAAAGCATTCTACGAAAAAAGTAAACTTCAGTAGGTCTTCATACACGTTTTTCCAAGGAATGTATTTAGATTTTAATGTTCACTACGGGCTAGTTACCACGTTAGTAACATTGTATTTGTTGGTAGATTTCAAAAGATTCCCTTCTGCATTGAATCAACGTCATACATTTGTACATAATAGTTATTTTAGGTTTTTTTATATTTTAAAAAGCTTTAGACTTTTCATGTATGATATTCATGTAACAAAAGGATTTTCCATTAAGGACGGGCCGATTTTAAAATTGAATAAAAAAAAGTTGTATATGAGATAATATCAATAAAGTTTTATCATTATTTGAGAACCCTATCAATGACATTATGTATGAATTAAATCATCATTCAAATAGCCGCCGCGGCTTTTCTGGGTGACGCGTAATCGAAAGGTCTAGTTATCGATGACTTTGGCGCATAAATCAGGCTGAATTTGATCGATAGCATCGATTATGTTGTCTTTGAGGGCTGCGGTGGTTTGCGGTTTATTTGCATAGACATATGACTCAAGAAAACTTCACAGGAAAAAGTCTAAAGGGATCTAATCACACAACCTTGGTGTCCAATTCACATCGGCTCTGCGCAAGATAATCATAACATGAAACCGCTCATGCAGAATATCGATTGTGTCTTGGTCTGTGTGGTATGTAGCTACATGCTGTTGAAACCATGTGTCCCTGTGTCCTTCAGTATCCATATCACCCAATTCAGGCCACAAGAAGTTGATGATATCGACCTATAGCGATCTCTGTATCAATTACGAAGACATACGGATCAACGACGCCTCCGCTCAATAATCCTCGTCAAATAATAACTTTATTTGGATGAATAGGCACCTCGGGAATCTCGCGTGGATTGATGTCGTTCCATATTCAGCAATTTTGCTTATTCCCATTCCTAACTTCCAACGGCTCCAAAATGGTTGCTACTAAAGTATAATATGCATTTTGATAGTCTATTAAGATTTTAATATTTTTTTAAATCAAGTTTAAATCATTTGCACGTGTTGCTAGACGCTGAAACTTGCAATGGTGACATGTTTTTAGTGACTGATTTAATGACGATATTTTGACTGAAAGTAAAAGAAACAATATGGGCGTTATAATTTCTTACTAGTTGAATACGGTGGCTATCTTTATCAATACTAGCCAAATCTAGTTTTATGAGGCACGCGGGTGTATATCTTCATTCCTGATAACATTTACACACCACGTTAGCCTAGCCCCGTGCTAATTACCGCACTTGTATTACAAGACACTGGAAATATTTTTTGTTTTTATAAATTTAAGAAATTTTATATATTAAAGATGTACATTATATAAATAGTTAATAATATAATACATAGATAAACATCCATAACCATGTCAGGATTCGAACCTCTGGTGCAACATGCTCTGCTTATCCGAGCTGCGCCAACCGGCCTACAATAAGATAATACTAAACACCAACGTCCGGAAAGATATAGCTGCGCCATCCGGAGCAAAGATTTCATTTGAGCGCTCATAAGCGTATTACGTCGGCTATAAGCGCCACACGCCGCCCAGTATATAAGATAAGAGCCACTTGGCCCGGCCACGTCGTTATCGGCAGTCTTTTAACTTTTATCAATAGTTATACGAGTTTTCAAGTCACGTTTAAAGTTTTCACATTGTAAGTAGAAATGGGTGTTGTAGGCTCATGTTTGAGTCGAATTGTTTAAGTTTTAATATAGCTTACAATTTACAAACAACAAATTCAGTAGTCAGTCAGACATCTTATAATAGTATATCATGTGACGTGTACCTATACGTATTGTATTTGTGATTTTTGAAAGTGTAGAGCGGACGTGTATTTGTGAGAGTCCAATGGAACATTGAAGGGAAGGCAAAGGTAATTCATATATCGAATATAAGCTTAAACTTTTTTCATATTGTAGTTACATAAAACGCAGATTCTTCTTTTGGAATTAGAAAATGTTATGCCCCTGTCACTCAATAATTTGGCATGGCCATAAAGGGCCATTATCTTCGAGTAAAGCGTAGAAACATTGGCAAAAACATAAATGCGACCATCTAATAGAACATGAACAAAACTTGAAGTTACCGGAGTGATTTTATGGTTCATGGATTAGCTATTCCATTAACGCTATCAAAAAAGGCATGTTAAACATTACATTGTATTTAATAACTTTTTAAATAAAAATTACGTTAAACTTTAATTCTATTAGATTCTTAATATATCAAAATGGCATCTATAGAAATGTAACCATTATATTTAACCATTATATCAAATCATTATAATAAAAAGCAAGTAGTCTTATAAATAGCATGGACATAAGACTTTCAATAAGTTTTTAAGCAACTCGGTGCTAAAAACCCCTTTAACAAACGTGCTCTTCTCTCACGTAAAAGGCCTATTTCTTGGTTCGCTTTCAGTCGCCGATGGGATGTTGAGCACGTTCCTGATATCGGCACAGTTACGTCTTCTGTCCCTACATCACAGAAAATTACGCGAACGCATGTTGCATATGGGATAATTTTCAGACTGAACGATGGTGTCATCTATATTAACGTTCATAGATTAGTTTTAATTTGAAATAGGTTAGACTGGCGGGGCAAATGAATATGATATGCAGAAAATTTTGTGACGGATGGTGGTGGACCTATTGCCACAAATATACACGCTAGAGCATCGTCCACCTTCACCCTATTCTTTCACATCCCAATTGTCCAGCCGGTATCATGTGAGCGAGAGGTACCTATTCAGTAGTGTCGGCCAAATTAGGGTTTGAAGCAACAATGTCTTCACCCTCTTAAAGCCTTTTTCTTAACAAAAAAACGTATATATTTGTAAATACACAAGTATAAATGTAAAAAGTTAAATCATCTTATTTGTTTTTACTTTAAAATATAAGATACATAAATGACAATTATTGTCCATGGTTTGGTGAAACTAAAATATAAATTTGTAAAGTTAACTTAAATTTATTTCTCTTAAACTCACCAAAAGATGAAGGCAAGTACACTTCAAAAAATCACATTAAATATCCAAACGAATATTTACTTTGCTGCAGTGACAAAAAGTGAGCAAATATTTTATTAATTTACATAAAATTAACCGTTAACATGAAAGCACGGCTCGGAGCACTTCATAAATAAAGTACAGTTTCTACTTAAAACTCTCCTTTGAAGCTCAAAGTTTCTACCTGTCCGTATAAGCTATCGAGCACAATGCGACGCGCTTCAATTTACTGGCAACTTGCACGTACGAGGTTCCTAAAGACGCGAACTAACATTTTGTATTAAAACGGTAAACATGTTCCAGTATTTTAAGTAAAATAACAATATACGCTCATCTTTTATACGTGGAACCTATATTAAATATGAGCGTATATTGTTATTTGAGACATCGGGATATTATATTATAAATATTTATTGTCAATTATACATCTTTTGGTTTGGTGTTTGACATGGTTATTTAAATATGTCTTCTTATTATGATAAATATGTTATATCTATGTAGATATGTTTGTGCCGATTTAAAGGGATATACCAATAATATAGTATGTAATCCAGCAGTATAAGATCGGGACTAGACTACGGTCAGTCTTCACTGATGAGCTCTGATGAAGTCCGAGACATTCGCTTCCAACCATGACTTTGTGGACCGAGCTTTATGACCCGGCGCCGAATCTAGCTGGAAGGACCATACATGGTTATTGAACATGGTGTTATTAAGGGGCTTACCTTTCTTCTCAGGAATGGTATCTTGATACATTTGTGCCGATGTTTTGGTAAGTTTCTCACAAAAATATATCTCAGTCACTCATTTATAGCTAACACTCCACCAAACCATCACTGAAGTCGGATAATGCCCACGTTGTACAATGTCGACTAATTGGGAAGCTTCCTTAGAGCTTTAAGCATAAAAACGGTCATTTTGTTTGTTAACACTACTAACATGAGTACAGACATGGCCTACTATAGTTGGCCACTTTAAAATATCAATTGATTTCATCAATAAATTAAGCTGCGATCTAACATAAGTCAATGGAGGACTTGTCACAGCCGAGCCATGCTCTGCAATGACGAGTACTATCAGGCGATTGCTTCCTTTATTCACGTAATAGGGAGCAAAAGAGCAGGTGATGAGTGACTACTGCCACCAGAGACGTCCGCAAAACCAGGTGTCTTGAAAACGCGTTTCCTACGCGTGCGAGTAAATAATATGGTGGAGAAAATTAATTCTCAAAAAGGACATTTTTATTAGTAGTTAGCTCTTTTGCTGCGTATAATATGTTACATTCTATCGTAACTTACAGTAGCGTAGATAAATTGTTCCTCAAAGAATAAACACGTTTAACAAGTTCATGGCAGGTTGAAATTCATGA
>LUGF01031343.1:210731-223694 GCA_001625245.1 Calycopis cecrops
GTCTAGTACCCGTAACACAAGTCCTTACGGTACTTAGCACGGGGCTAGACTAACGTGGTGTGTAAAGTACACAAATATTATTATTATTATTATTATTATCGTAACTTACAGTCGCGTAGATAAATTTTTCCTCAAAGAATTAACACGTTTAACAAGTTCATTGGCAGGTTGAAATTCATGAACCTCGTGCTTGTGTTGCATAAAATCTTTAAAACAGTTTATCACTGATTTAATAATGCTTTTTGTCATTTAATTCGTTTTGAATTTTATTTCATGACAAACAATTGCATACAAGTTATTTAGTTTTATACAAAATGTTCCCTTAGGTATTAGAACTGATATTCCTCCGGACAAAGTATTTGGCAATAAATATTATAATATTATCAAAATAGTGATATATTCTTATCTATCTACGTAATTCATGGTTCCACTGGACCCTTGGTAATGATTTACGCTATGCTTGGATAGATAGGCATTTAGGCGTGAAATATGAACATTTATACAAATGAGAGATTAGTTTTTTACTATTAATAATACTATACTGAAGAATATTTAAACGATTAATTTAAATAAACTTAACAACATACATTATCCTACTAATCCTACTAATATTATAAATGTGAAAGTTTGTTTGTTTATTTGTTTGTTACTCCTTCACGCAAAAACTGCATAACTGATTTTCGTGAAACACACATATAGAGAGTAACTTGGATTAACACCTACCATAGTTTTTATTACGAAAAAATGTTCCTGTGGGATGCCATGGGATGATTTTCTATTTTCCACGGGACCAAAATTTACGCGGTTATTTATTTTTTTTCCAATATAAAAAGAATATTCTCTATAATTCAACTCAATATTAAATCCAAACGTTTACATTTACACAATAAAGTAGCTGTGTCCGTAGCTGTCCTCGTAGAATTAGGTTTGTGTAATTCAGAAAATATTATTACCTATGGTTATAAAGCCAGGAATTTTCTTGACAGATTGGTAAAATTTGCATTAGTCCGTTTTCGCGTTATGTGCGCATAAATAAACGGACTAACAGATAAACAGAAACTCTTAAAACGTATTCTGTTGTCATTTTAAAAAATAAAACATGTTTTAAATGTCTTTTAAGTACAGAATTTCGACACTAGTCAACTGTATTAGATGTATTATTGAAAATGCGTAAGTTTTAATAATTGGATACTTATTATTTAATAACACCCAAAACTTACGTACATTTTTGATGAAACTTAGCAATATTGTAGCATACTTTTAATGTAAGAGCCTGCCTCTTGTCTGTGCAGGGATTTCCATCTTTTCTTTTTATCGACAGTCTCTTCAGTTCTTTGTAAAAGAAAAATGAAATGTCATCAACATTTAATTTTTCTTTCATCTGATCTGTATAACAGCGTATCAGTCTCGCACAGCCGCACTTTCCTTCTATGTTTCTTTATAAGGTAGCCTTCAAGAATATGGTATATATTATGTACCAGAATTATAAATAAGTATTAAATTTACGCGAAGATTACTCAATACTCATTATACGATAAAACAATTTATCGCGGTTTAATTATTCATATTATTCCACAACAATATACAAATATTCCTTTCACCCGTAACCAGGGTTGCTTTAAAGCATCTGAAACATCGGGTTTAAATAAACCGCGATAAAATTCGATAAAGTTGTTTTGCTATAATAAATTAAAGAAATACAAATTTTTCTCGGTGTGTAATCTGTTACACGTATAGTAATATCACCACATAGTAAGGTAATTTACAAGCCACTGGCACCGCCTAGTCGTTTGGTTTGGTGAAAAATAATTTTAATAAAAAACATGTAAACTTCAGTAGGTCTTCATGATTGTAAGTTGAACTGCTTCTGAGTTATGTTTTTCCAATGTTTCATACATTGGCAAGATTTTAGATTTCTCTGTTCACTGCGAGGAGGAGCAAGAGAATAAAATCTGTCGGGCCCGGGGTAGTAGCTAAATTGTAAATTACAGCCTTCAGTAGCCTATATTCAATAAAGGAAATAAAAAAAAATAGAAACTTTTATATGCTCGTACCTGAATATAGTGTGGGATAAAAATTATTCGATAAGTAGGACACTGCAGGAATCCACGCACGCAAATGAAGATTGTACGACCTATATTATTTACGGACGTATTTTAATCTTTTATGCAGCATAATGAAACACATTTACCATGCGAATGTTAATGCGTATCGGTAGTCACGAAATTACTTCGAAGTCTCCTTTGACGTTTGATGTGACGACATAAATTTCACTTACTAATAATAATATTATGTAAAATTATGTAATAACAATATTTTGTACCTAACCTAATTCAGGCCACGGTGGCTACTCTTATTAAGACTACCCATCTGCGCTGAAATACTGCACAAAACACAACTGAACTCGTAACAATGCACTATTTTTTTATTCACATGACACGACTGGCCAACAAGACCGTAGACAAAACAGTAGGAAAACTTGACGGCTAATGTGCTGTCTGATACACGGGGGTAAATGCCGCCAACATTCCGAATATGAATATTATTAGGAATTGAAAATTGTACTACAATTTTAGCTCCATTCTGGATTCACACCTCACTGGCTTGTTGTCCATGCTTACCACTAGACCACGAGGCAGTGACATGTGTGAAGTGTAAAAGATAGCTAAACACCAACGTCCAGAAATATATAGCGGCGCCATCCCGTGAAGATTTTTTTTCCGTGAAGATTTTCATTTGAGCGCTCATAAGCGTATTACGTCGGCTATAAGCGCCACACGCCGCCCAGTATATAAGATAAGAGCCACTTGGCCCGGCCACGTCGTTATCGGCAGTCTTTTAACTTTTATCAATAGCTATACGAGTTTTCAAGGCACATTCTAAGTTTTCACATTGTAAGTAGAAATGGGTGTTGTAGGCTCATGTCTGAGTCGAATTGTTTAAGTTTTACTATAATTTACAATACACAAATAAAACATACATTATTAGTCAGCAGACGTCTTATAATGTTATATTATGTAAGTATATGTGAGAAAGTCTGAAAGCTCATTGAAGGAAGGGTATAGCTTATAATTATAATTACTATGAAATATGTTTTATCTACACTAATGTTGTAACATTCTACTTATGTTTTCAATACTTGACTTATAATAACTACTGTTATAGCTCAGACAACAAAAAACTCAATTTAAGCAATTTGACATGATGTTATAATATCCAAATCGGTATCGTAAAATCTCATTATAACACTGTGTGAGAGCGAGAGAGAGAGAGAGAGAGTGGTGAGAGAGCCTTATGACAAAATCCTTAACAGCGCGCGCTCGCTCCTGATTCGCCCTGCGCGCGCTGCAGCTGCGCTCTCATTGGTTAGATTTTAATGGCGCGGGCGGCGAGTTCGCTGTGACGTAGCGCGTAGGTATGAATTTAATGTTTCGCAATATTTTATTAATTGATTAATTGCATTAGTGAAGATAAAGTAGTGTATGCAACTGCATATAACACGGGTATTAAAACACTCGTGTTACTCTCGCATTTCTAACTAATAACTCGCATTCGCTCGTTTCAAAAATTTACACTCTAGTTTTAATTCCTTCATTATATGACAGTTGCATAAACTACTATTATGTTACAATTCATGTACAAAAAATTGCTATAGCAAAAATCTTAAACTTTTATCATCTTGTAGCTACATAAAACATTGATTATCCTTTTGGAATTAGAAACTGTAATGCCACTGTTACTTCTAAAACCTTGACAATATGTCAGGTTTGAGAGGTCGTAGAGCACATTATCCCAATATCTTTTATTAAGTATGTCAAGCCTATAATATTACGAGTACTATTATGCCAAAACAAAGATATAGATGGACAGGCACACAGAGCGAAAATTTGGTTTGGAAGTCACGTGATAGAAAAGCAAAATTGAAATTGCTTGAGTTTGTTTTGTGGTTCAAAAAAAAGACACCTTGGATTGGCTTTGAAATTAACTTTACCAAAAAAGGTTTATATCTATTTAATAGTTTTTTTTTTAAATAAATCAATCATTTTAAATACTGATGTTCTGTTAGTGTAAATATATCAAAGCGCCATTTCTATCAAATCATTCACTTGCACCTTTTAATAACGCAAGTAGTTTATAAAAAACACGGAGAAAGCCTTCAATAAGTTTTTAAGTGACTTGGTGCAAAGTCCTCTTTAACAAACGTGCTTTTCGCTTTATGTAAAAGGCCTATTTCTTTGTTCTCTCTTAGACGCCGATGGGGTGTTGAGCACGTTCCTGATATCGGCACAGTTACGTCTTGTGTCCCTTCATAACGGGAATTTACGCGAACATCTTGTAATAGTTTGTAATTTATAAAAACGTTCATAGACTAGTTTTAATTTTACCTTTAGTAGTGTAGTGTGATGTAGTGTGATAAGTGATTTACTAACTAGGTAGTGCCGGCCAAATTCGGCTTCAATGTAGCAATGTCATTACCTCTTTAAGAGTCTTGTTCTTAACAAAAAAGACTTAATTATGTTTTATAAATACACACGTATTAATGTAACGGTTTAAATAATCTTCATTGTATTTCTCATAAATAAGTTGCAACAAACAACAAAATTCGAATCACTTATCTGACAGTTGCAGTGTGTCAAAATTTACTTTAATGCAATCTATATATTTTCTCTGAAACTTACCAAAAAACCCCTTCAAAATTCACCATGAGAATCCAAATGAACGTTTACTCTGCTGCAGTAAAAATATAAAATGCCGCAGTTTGTATTAATTTACATAAAATTAATCTTTAACATGGAAGGAAAAGGCTCGGGTTTCTTCATAAATAGAGTACCTACAGTTTGTACTTAAAACTCTCAGTTTTTATCTTAATATATTATTGCACGTCGTATATCTTAATGTTTTTATATAACACATAAAATATGTACATTAACGGAATGAAGCATAACGACTTATTTGGTCTCAATAATAGGCTTGGCAAAAGAGCATTTATTTTTATATTATCTTATACAATCAATAACTCCGTTAAAAATAATGAAAATAAAAACTTAACCTTAATCAATTTAACTTGAACAATGTTTTGTCGTATAAATAATATCGTCCAACGGATAGATCTGTCTGTGTACAGAAAATCAATTTTACACTCGTTGTTATTGAATCATAAAATGTTGATACCTTGTGCAAACTGCACCCGTACGCGTACAGTATAATAAAACTTGTTTGTTTGATTGCGAAACACATGTAGCGTATATAAAAATAAATTACTATTTTTGCTGGCCTCAGTCATTATTTTAAAGCTCCGTGGTTATTAGCTTCATAAAGACGGGTGGAAAACTAATATTATATACGTCAAAAAATATGCATCATAAGGAATCGATGTAATTGTACATTTAAAAAAAATAGGGCCACGCGCAGTGTAGGGTTCCGTAGTTGTGTATGACAATTTTGAGTTCACACTCAAAAAACATTTAAAACTAATCCCATATACTACTACTAGGTACTACTACTACTATTCCCTAGAGCGGTTCCCGAAAAGTAGTCAAATTGCGAAGCAGCCATCTTTACTAGGTTTCTGAATCATTAAAGTCAACTAAATACATACCTAATATTTATTTTTTAAATTTTAGTCTTTAAGTAACTGTGAACGCTTAGATACAGATGTTAAATAGGTTGCCCCCTTAATTCCATATTTTCATTATTACATAAAAAAGTAGATAATCTTCTAGTAATATAAAAATTTTATTTCTTGCAATAATTGTTTGTATACTCAATGGTCTGTGTTAATTTAATGGGCTATTAAAAGAGGGACTAAACGGACATCTGAAAAAAACTTCATATCAAAAATAGTAAGTTCATTTACAAGCCGCAAACTGACACAGTGGAACACCCTCATCATTCACTGTTCTGCCGGGTGTGAGATTAAATCTCGGTTTTGGTTTATTTACACAAAACTTCGAGACACCCACTCCCGTCTTCGTGACCATTGTTTTGAGGTCAGTCCATAAATAGCCCGTAATAAACGTCAGAGTGGAGAAAGTATTCTATATTTGTCTTGTGCCTGTATAAGAATATTCTGAGAATAAAGGATGTACATTGTGCAATCTCCCTTCGTATCTGTCAGTGCACTTGTGCGTAGATCTTTAGAGAATATAATTAAGTTAGAGCTCGCGAATATTTCAAAGACCTTTGACTTTCGTGAAAACTTTATAGAATTTTCAAACATTAAATGTACAAAAAAAATATTTAGTAGTAGTAACAATAACAACAACATATTTTCACGCAAGATCTGTCTTGGGATAGTTAAAGAGAACAGAAAGTTATATATCACGAACTTACCAACAAAACTTATTCTTCACTTACAATAATAGGTAAAAATTGATTTATAAAAATTTTAAAAAATCATACATATGCTCATTTTTCTAAAAGTTAACCCAGTTATCTTTCACCTACTTATTCTACTGATCCATTTTCCTACAATATATTTCATCATTCTTTAGTTTGTTTCATTTATTATCTATAAATACCTACTTCTTTTAAATCTCACTTCGATGAAACAAATACATCAATGATCTAAACTTACTTAAATCGCTTGTGTCTTAAATTTTACTTCTACAACATGTTAATTAGAAATAGCAAAGGGTGATCACTAAAGCACTTCAATCTTCGTCCAAAAATATAATATAAGTTTTTTGTAAGAAAGTAATATTTTTCATCATACTCGGACATGGTCAGAAATATGAACGCTTCGCCCCTTATCGCAACATCGGGAAATTTAATGGCGATACTTTATAACGTGGGACAAAAATGTATAAGATACGGTTTATAATAAAGAATGTCTGGTGCCTATACGATTTTTATAGACCTGGGACAAGCAGACCACAGTAGTCTCTCCTGGGGAGGTCTATTTGACGCTTGACAGATAGCAAATCATACAGGAGGACGATGTCCCGTTTAAGCACGACTTTTTTTTGTTACCTACTATCGTGGAGATCCTTGCACCATTTAAGGTTCCATACTCAATCATTGTTTTGCCGAGGAAAGTTGGTCCTCTCACATCCGACCCGGTGGGTTTCGAGGCCTGCTGGATATTGTTATCTAGAAACGCCTGTTAGACCAAGTGAGTTTGGGGAGCTGAGATGTTCCGACACTCTATTTTTGGAGAGGAAAATGGGAATATATTTACGTGTGATATTTAGGATCCCGGATAGCTCCTAGAGTTATATCGGACTCGACACTTAGTGCAATACCGATTAAGCCCCTGCCGGTGCCCTCAGCCGTTATTATTGGAGGGTTCCGGATCCGCAGGCAAAAGGATCCCTCCACCAACGGGCTGGCCTCGGACTTATCCTCCTTGGGGACTGTTTGGCTGCCTATGAACAGACCCTTCTAAATTGAGAACCTTCTCTTTTTTTGAAGACGGATAGAAATAAATAGTTAGTTCACTTGAATAATTCTTAACCTTTTGCACGCCAGACCGCAAATGCATCGGCGCGCCCCCTACGCCAGGCCACAAATTCAGTAAAAATACCTACAAAAAAAATAGAGATTCCAACAACTTTATCGATATAAGTTATCGATAGCCAAATCATTACATTTCATTACATATTATTTGAATATATTGTTATTCATTTCATTATTATTTTATTTTATTTGTCCCTATTTTTTTTTATACTATCATTAAACCAGTTACAAGGTTCTAAACAACCTAAATTTATATAAATAAACAGACACAAGAACTACACGCACATAAACCAAATAATAATAAGGTACATCACTAATCTCGTATGTGACGTCATCCGCTGTCGGGTAGACACGACTCTGGCGTGGCTGGCACACGACTTTTAACAACTTCTTCGATGGGAGTGGGGATGTGATAGTGAGGGGACATAACAAAAAATTATCACACATAAAAATTCTATGTATTTATAAAAATGTCATTTCTTGACGTATTTTTCTTATCACATTTAGTATATTTACATACGTCACTGAGCGTTTTTCTTCCGGAACTCGATTCAATTCAAATGCAACCCGTCTTGCGAACGCTGCATTTCGTGGGTCGCGAGGTCTTGCTTCGTCAGTAAAATCCAATCGCGGTAAATTTGATACGTCACATTTTATTTCATTCTTGTCCCATATATTCCGTTGATACATAATAGAACTTGTTAGATCTCCTGCAGAAACTTGGGTGTTTTTAGATTTCTTCTCGCAGACTTCTGCTTTTTCTGCCCTCTTCTTTTTCAAATACTTGGCGAGGAAGGTCCGGCTATATCCTCAGAAGACATAATTATAACTATAATTAAAACCGAAAATTTTAATTAGGAGAACTGCCCGATATTACTTGCTCCACTACGATGAAAACTTTTCTAATACCTATTCATTCTTTATTAGTGATGCCAACCAAAATCATAAATATAATGAACGAATGAAATAAATCGTCCTCGTTTAAAGATAACGCTTCCGAAAATTCATCATCCTCTTCATCTCCTAACACACGAAGTAGTTCTTCAGTGGTCATTATTATTTTGACTGCCAGTCATTTTTAATTAAAATTCGCACATTTAATATTAACTCACTCATACACTCGACGTAAGTCACTAGCAATCTCTCGTAACGCTAATGACGTCACCGCTTGTCGTGTATTGCCGACTGTGGCGTACAAGGTACTTAAACGTACGTTTCATGGGGATGTGCGTGAGTAGACTAAAAACTATCGATCTAAGGATATAAATTATGATTTTTTTTCACAATTTTATAAATATTATGCATTACGAATGTTCAAATACGAATAGTTAACACTAAAAATAATTATCGTGGTAATAGTAGGCTTCTTTTTAAAAAATATTGTATAAAATTGAAATAAAAGTTACTTTATTTATCGAACCTTACCCTTCCCTAGCTGTCGGCTCTACACGACGGTGGCGTGACGAGCAACACCTTTTTACGGATTTCGATTACCTATTTTTGATTATTGTTTTTTCTAATGAAATGAAAGTAATGAATATATAATATCTTTGTGCCATTTAACAATAACATCATTGTAGTTTAAAATAAAAGAAAAAAGAAACACTGAAATCTTAATTTAGTATATTTATTTTGCACTTAAAAAATGTCGTTTTCTTGTCGGCTATACACGACGGTGGCGTGTGGGGCACGATTTCGGTTGTCGTCTATACCCGACCGTGGCGTGCAAAAGGTTAATGTTTCATAATGTAAATAATTACATTATCTGAACATCACGCTTTTTTACAGTATAGGGAACAATTATTCTGATACTTGATGGTACACCAACTCCCAAAGGCAGTGGCAACTTGGAAGTCGTTGCTAGCATATTTGTAACATCTGTACGCACATTTTATGAATATGCCTAGTTTCGGTTCTTCTTATGTAAGTTTCCGATAACACTACAACAAATTGCTAAAAATAAAATAGAAACCAACAGAATTTATTTAAATTTCAATAGAAAAAGATAATAACGAAGATAAAGCTGCGTCCTCAGTGTAATAGGTGCTTCGCTTTCATATCGAGACTTTTCTTTTTTTGCTATCGACGTCTATTAATAATTTTACCGTATTGCGTTTTATAGTTTGAACAAACCTCGCTAAGAAGTAATGCAAAAGATTTATGATAAAAGTGTAGTTAAGTAGGAAAAAAAATGGGACCAAAATGGTGATATTTAAGAAGTGACTTTTAAAGAACTATACGTTCTTTTCTTAACAGTTACTTTAATACGAACCAGTACATCTTTGTATTGGTCCGAATACAAACAGTGTCATCTTGTTTTGGCAAAAAAATTCCTAAAAATTTCGTAACCTGAACAAGGTTATAAAGTTTTTAACTTTATGACTGGACTGGTTTGCTAACATTTAAATTCAAATGCAATTCTACTGTAAAAGCAGCTACTGTCTATCCTTGTTTTCTACATAGATTTCAAAGATTTAAAAGATTTGGGGCTTCTTTTCTTTTAACTTACTTTTTATAGTATATTCTTTAGTTTTTATTAAACCGCTAAGTTCTTCAGACTAACAAACTGAAAATTGATGGCTATATGTCGTGCATTTTGTGTCTAGCCGTGGAATTGAACAATCTGCAATTGCGATCTTTAATGGCAGTCGGTCGGTCGTCACAAAACGACTCAAATTGCTAGTTAGTCTAAACAGTTTTGAAGTAAACAATTGTATAAATGCAAAATTCTAAATTGGTACGTATCATATACAGTATGTATTAAAGTACAGAAACGAATTTAATCGAATGATAAAAACAGCATCCAAATGGGGTCGGGTCATCAGTTAAGGATCTAAGATGTTAAAGTTGCAGACAAACTCTAGTGACACTAAAACATTACATAATATAGGAACTTGTAGGTAATGTTTATATTCTCATGCTACAAATGTCATGTGAATAATTAAAAAGTTCTATTATTCAGATATACTTGCTATATTTCGCTTTTTTAAATGAAAATCTTTAAGGATCTCTTACAAAATTTAATGGACTAATATTTTCTATTGGAATCGGAAATAAAGTATATTTAAAGTGTCTATTATTATTTATCGTTTAAACGTGTAATATGCCATAAAATATGTAACTATCATTAGCAAAGTGTAGGTAAATGTCTTAAATGAAGTATTTTTCTCTTCGATTGTATTATACCAACCTATAAGTCATTCTTATAATATGTCTTATAATACTTGAATAGATACCTCCAACACCTAGCGAGGGCATCTGTACATAGAAGATCACAGTAAAATGCCATATTTCGGTATTTGTCACAGTATAGCCATCATAAAATTTAGCCAAGAGCCGAGCCAACGATTCCGCTACCCTACCTACTCTCGCTGCCATTTCGTAAAAGTGTCCACTCTCCGTCAAGAATGAGCCCTTAATACTTCATTTGGAAACTCGTTCTTACCTGTCGATTTTTATGTATCTAGCACCTTAATCTCCTCCAAAAATACCTGCAATATTTTATCCATATATTGCAGAAGGTGCTACTTAATTTAAACCTACGTTCCGCGTCTGAGCAAGATTCACAATGTATAAACAACGGAGGGAACGGAAGGAAACGATGGAGAAAAATCTTGTATAATAACTAGGAAAATTCCGGACACTAACCACGGTTTTGTCGCTGAGATTTTTGTTCGCTGCAAAGAAAACCTTAATAAATATAACTCGCACTTGTGTGCGAATCCGACTCGCACACCGAGGGTTCTGTACCGAAAATAAGTATAGGTATCGCGAGAGTAGAGTTGAATTATAAGCTAATATTTTCTATCTATTTAAGTACACTGTAGACTTGATTGACTGACCGTCACGCATCAGGACTTAACGAAGTGATTTCTGTGACACTTGCAAATATTCGTTTTATTTAGTGAGGGTGAGGTAGCATAATATTCCAAAGACATTATAATTAATCAATATAATTAAGGTTTTTAGCCTTTTAAATTAAGTATTTAACTTGTCATTTATTATAGCTTAATTTTATATGAAATAATAATACATGGACGTGTGTAGCGGCACGTGGGAGTGGTTAGACACAAAATACAACACCGTAATTATTTTTTGTAATAAAACTCTGTATGTTTTCCTAATAAAGCAAAATAAAAATAAAATACAAATAATAAGTAAAGAAAATTTAATATTACGGACGGACGGTTAGATGTACAACAAAGTGATCGTATAAGACGTGTTCTCTTTTATCTCGTTGGCTTATGAAACCCTTAAATATTATTTAATATAAAAAAAAATAATATTGTAGTTTTTTGCCATGTACTTAGTTGATGATGATTTTGAATGAATTTTAGGTATATTAAATCTTGACTTGATTAAGTAATATACTAAAAAGTATTGTATTTAAAGGAGATTTGTTTTTGCCTTCTATTAAACGGAAATATTAGACATATTTATAAAGTTATATGTTTTGTGTGTTAAAACTTAATAAGTGCCTAGAAATATGTAAAAATACTCCTTACAATAATCAAGTGACATACATAGAATCGCAAAAAAACCTGTATAGAAAATATCGCAATATGAAAAATAACGTATATAGTACTTATTGACCTTAATATTTTGATAATTGATTACCAATTTGTAAGATCCTAACAATATTCTATCTTTGGAAGTTAACAGCTTTTTAGGGTTCCGTACCCAAAGGGTAAAAACGGGACCCTGTTACTAAGGCTCCGATGTCCGTCTATCCGTCCGTCTGTCATCAGGCTGTATCTCATGAACTATGATAGTTAGACAGTTGAAATTTTCACAGATGGTGTATTTCTGTTGCCGCTATAACAACAAATACTAATAATTAAAAACTAAATAATACTAATATTTAAGAGGACCCCCTTACAATAAACGTGATTTTTTTGCTCCCATACAAAAGATAAGCTCCCGATTTCGTAGATAATGGTACGGAACCCTTCGTGCGCGAGTCCAAGTCGCACATGGCCGGTTTTTACATTACTACCAACATGAAAAAAAATATGTAGAAATAAAATATTCAGATTTTATGATTCTGTGCATGTCATCTGATCATTTTACAATTCTCCACTTAAAGTAAACAGTAAAAATAGCGATTCTTTTTAAATAAAAACCACTTTACAATATATCGATCGCTTAAAATGCATGAATATGGTTAATACGCGGACGGAGGTAACGAAACGCGAGCACAGCGCATTATACACCTATGCTCTCGACTACATTTATGTTACAGTATGTTTAAAATGTATAAAAATTTTACCGGTGGCTTTTGTGTTGTTGCGGAGAAGTTTACAGGTGGACTGCGTACAAGTAGTTGTTCGCTGCTCGCGTAACTGCAACCGTTTGTTCCGGCTCGTATTATGATCCGTCAGCTCATCAAGGTGACCAAGCTTAAACGTACATGCTTTATTCAGCTATTCCAACGAGATCACAATGGCTTTTAAACTAGTCGACAATTATTTCCGTCAACCAAACATGGCTTCCACGCGAGTAGTT
>LUGF01031343.1:250022-266365 GCA_001625245.1 Calycopis cecrops
CATCTGGCTCGTCTCTATAGAGACGGCCGCCATAGCCGAAATCGGCTGGGAGGACATTATATTATAAACGTGCCAAATTTCATACTCCTCCGTCTGCGCAATTTTCGTAAAAATGTTCCCGAAGTTTTTGCTTCACGTATTAATATACAGATGTCATACATATTCATCCTATATTGTGCAAGAAGTAGAAAGCTAAAAGTAGTTAATAATAATATTAAAAAAAAATAAAAGTAGTGTCGTTGAACAGTCGCAATACAAAACAACTACTTTTTTGATAGTGGCTAGCCGTAATCTAATAACGCGATCCGCTTGCGACATATTGGAACGTACCAACAACGTGGTGACGAAAACTCTACTTTTAGCAACTTTTAGTAATTGTAAAACAATTAACAATATAAAAACCACGAATTTACTTATACTAATTTTACTAGAATAACATTTTTTTATTTGTATTATTATTTATTTTTTCCGAGATAACAACCGTATCATAAAAGGACAACACAAGGACTCTAATGGATAGCAAAGCAGTGCTACAAGCCTTGTACTAACATACAATAAACTCAGGTCTAGTAAACGAATGTCACTGTTCCCTGAAAAGTATTAGTACAAATAACAAGAACACTACAGTGGATCACAGGTCACTGTGGCTCCAGGTAAACGACCCTGCATACGAACAGGCAAAAAGAAGAGCAAACGTGGAGTTAGCGGGTACCGAAACGTTAATCCCTCTCCCATATAGCCAGCAAAAAAATGGAACTGTTCACACACGAGGAAAGCACTGCCTCACGGCAGACCTCGCCTCCCGAGTTACAACACTGATCTTATTAGAGAGAGAGACGCAGAAAATTTTAATTACAACTGCGGTAACGTTAATCTTTGCATGTTCTTCGTACAAGATATTAAACATGAGTCATATCTACGCTGTTAATTTGTTCCATATTGCTTGTTGAAGTGCCCTATAATTTTAGAATCTCATGTAAACCTGAAACTTCGCCGACTAAAGCATTGTTGGAGCTGTGCAAGCTGATTAACGAATTAATCTGCTGAACCTTAGAATAGACTTAGAATAAACCTATGAACAGAATACTCCTAATTTTCTATTTAAATAAATGTATGATCAAAATATACTACAGAAGAAGTTTATCATCAGGCAAAACTACTATTTATTCAAGTCCGGGGAAAAGAGCATATCAAAACTATACAACTTAATTTATAGCTTGTAAGACATTGAACTTCTAAACTACGAAAATAACTCAAATTATTTTTGTAGTTTATTATATCAGTCAATAACTGCGTTAACACGAAATTGTATAACAACTTTTATTATTGAATTTATCGTGATTCATGTTTCGTCCAACAAAATCGAATCCAATTAGATCAGACAGATCGGGCTGTGTACAGAAAATCAATTTTACCTTCGCTTCTATTGAATTATAAAAATGGCGATACCTTGTGCAAACTGCATCCATACAATATAATAAAACTTGTTCGTTTGATTGTGAAGCGTGTAACGTCTATTAAAATAGATAAATTCTTTTGGCGTCAGTTGCTAAGTTCTGGCTCAGTAATCTTTCATTAGCTACAAGACGAATGTTAAAATTCTTCCTTTGGACGAATCTCGCATAAGTGTAGACTGTAGAATCTAATTCAAGAAGTAGGATGGATGTCGATAATGAAATTCGGGACTTTCAAACATTATCTATTTAAAAAAAAAAAGAGGTAAAAAATATTACTTAAAACAAGCTTAAATTCTGTCTAAATTAGATATATTTATACCAAATTTTATATTTCATGTTAGATTTATTTATAAGTGTTTATAGTATTTTAAAATAGTATGTATGTATTTAAGTATTTATTGATCTACCTATGATATGTATTTTATATATTGTCTATATGTATGTACAAATTTGTTTAACATATTAATATTATTGGTTTAATTATTTTATTAAATTTAGTCTATAAAATGTACACATTAATATTGCAATATATCATGCATTTTACTGTAGCAGGACTGTTGGAAGAAATACCATAATGAGCAGGTCCTTTGTACCAACACTTCTACAATTGATTGTTTTTCTTATAATTATCTTTAGTTTACATAAATTGTTAGATAAATAAATAAATGTACGTGCTATTGCGGCAATAAATATTACTAAACATGCAGAATCCGAAATGAAACGGTTTAATAGAGGCAAAGCCAATTTCTCAATTTTCTGTAGGCTATTTTGTTATTATTAAGAGCGGTGAACGTAACCAAACTAAACTAGACTGAAAATTTAAAGGCCCCTTTGTTGTTACTTAATTTTTAGGAAATCATTGTAATAAATTAAAAAGTATAGGGAATTCTAGTAGGTTGTATAAATATTGACATGTAAATCTACGTCCAATACTGGGGGGACTGTGAGAGGTTTGAAGTCTCAGAAATCTCTGATTTAATTTTAACTTATGTTGCTGACAAGAGCAAGTGACGGCGGTTGGTCAAGATGATAGTGACATGGTTAAATCGTTCTCTATAGATGATGACGACAATTTTTCTGCCAGTGGGGTCACTTTGAATTTAACAACGAAAACTCTAAGTGTCCCTAACGACGACCGTTGTTATTCTCACAGTAGTGATACGTTGTCAGCCTGTAGTGCTACCTTAAGTGTTTGTTCAGATACCATGAGTGCTAGTTCAAAGACAATGAGTGTGAGAAGTGATGAGCCACTGTTAAACTGCAGCACGAGCTGCAGGAGCGTACTATTATTGTATTTTCTATAGTCAGAAAGTGGTCGAAAGTCTGGTCCACTGGGTGATGTGAGGTCGAAAGGACGCTGATGTCTGGTCTACAGGGCATATTATGTGGTTATATGTATACATGGGGCACACTAAAAGTTTTGCACTTCTAGCTAATCGGAACTATTTGAATTTCGAATGTTATATATTTTTAAATGTTGCAACCTTCTTAGTAATAAAAAAAACCTATTGGCGGGAAATCATTTGTCAATTGTTTTTTTATCGTACATCAAAGTTCTACGTACGCAACGAAAATGGAATTATGTCGAAAAGATTTTAAAACGATGATTTTTTATGATTTTAAAAGTTCTCTTTCTCCGCTAAATTGTACTGCTCGTCTTCAAAATGCTTTTGGAAGATAAGCACCTTGTTTGAGCACTGAGAGACGATGGTTTGCTAAATTTGAGAGAGGTCGAGTTTCTTTACACGACGAATTTCGTGAAGGGCGGCCTTCAACTGCCGTCAACGAAAATAATGTGGCTATTGTTAAGCGGCTAATTGAAGAAAATCCGCGGATTACCCATGAGACAATTCGAGGACTATTGGGGATTGGTATGAGCCAAATTCAGAAAAAAATACACAAAGAATTGAAAGCTCGGAAACTTTGTTGTCGTTGGATCCCTCATGAACTGACAGCGGAGCAGAAGCGGGCTCGCGTGGAATGGTGCTCACAGATGCTACTGAAATACGACCACGGACATTCTAATGCAGTTTATGACATTGTTACAAGAGACGAAACGTGGATTTATTGTTTTGAACCCGAAAAAAACAGCACTTTTGTGAATGGGTGTTTGAAAATGAGAACAGGCCAACAAAAGTAAGGCAGGCGAGAAACGTTGGTAAAAAAAGATCGCGTTTTTTTTCTCAGCTACGGGTCCCATTTGTACAATTCCACTTGAAGATCAAAATATTGTTAATGCCGAGTGGTAGTGGATCCAAAAGCCGCGTTCTCCTACATCATGTCAACGCTTCTTCACACACGGCCAACAAAACAAAGTAATTTTTAACCTCTGAGAAAGTACAACTCGTCACCCATCCTGCGCATAGCCCCGACCTAGCATCCTGTGATTTCTGTATTTTTCCCAAAATCAAAGATTTAATGAGAGGTTTCACTTTTGCCAACTTTAAAGAGGCAGCCATAGCGTTCAATCAACATGTAGAAAACATGCCTTCAGATCTGTGGTCCTCTTGTTTTAAAAAATGGTTCGATCGCATGAAAACATGTTTAAAATGTAAAGGAGAGTATTTTGAAAAGCAATAAACATAAAATTTTGGTTTTAACATGTTGTTTATTTAAGTTACGAAAAACTTATAGTGTGACCTACGTATATGGATTATACGCCTTACTGTCTGTTTTATAGGATAGGTTTTCCAGGCTCAAGATAAACGAGCGGTCCTCCCCCGAAGATGTTGGCATCTTGTCGTGATGGTGGCTTGCGTGTCATTGTGAACCTCAAGGCTATGCACGGACAGTGCTACCCATACTGGACAATCTTGAAGGGAGAAGGCAGAGTAAGAGCGTCTTGAGCGAATCAGCATTCCTTTGTCGGTATGTAAAAAAACTTATAATTTAGGGTCATGTTAGAGGACAAATTATTGCAAGGTTTCTCTATATCTTCTATTAATTATACTAATGCGCCTGTATCTTGTAATATTTTTTCAGTAAATTCAGAAAAAAAATTCTGTGGAAACGCCTTTTATCATTGTCAAGTGAAAAAATTCAAAGACTTATTATGAAAATATGTATGGTTTGATAAGAAGAGAACTGGTAAATATGTTAAGAATCATTTTAGATGCAATTATCAATATCTTAATACAATTATCCAAGCTTATAAAATATCTAAATTATTTTATTTTTCACAAGCAAAGTGAGCACCAAGAAAACAAAATATAATTTAAAAGTTTTAGGTATAAAATATGTTTAACCATTTAATAGGATCGAAAAAATCGCTGAACTGTTATAACCAAAGTTGAATAAGCTTAAAAAATTAAATTTTCAAACTTCTCGCATTTTAATTGAAACATAATCGAATTTATTGGAAACTTTGCGTAAATTTAATTTGAACGATGTCATTTGAAATTTAAGGGAATCTTAATATAAAAATTGACAATAGCTGAATAATTATTGTTGTTATTATTATAATTATTGTTTATAAATACGAGTGTATCGTTGTTACTTACTCTAAAGAAAATATAGAGACAAATAAGCCACAAAGAGAGAAGTAAGATATACTGCCACACTGCATGCTTCCATGCATCCGAATTGGGCCGTCCGCCGCGCCGCGCCGGTACCTTTCGATTATACGAGACAGGCGTTTCATGCGGTGTATAAATAGCCAATGGAGGTGGGAGGAGACAGCAGCAGACACAGATGTATAGCCTCTATGCGTATGTCTATGGGGGTCCGTAGTCATGTAAATGGCTCCGACTGCTAGTTTGCCTCCCTATACCATAAAAAAGAAGAGGAAAACTTTGTAGCACACGTGCCTTATTTCTCCTTGCAGGTAATTTTTCTGGATTGAGATCTCATCCTAGATGTCAGATGAGAAGGGCGTGAAACCATTATTTTAGTCGTGCCATGAGATAAAGCGATTTGGTGAACTTAATAAATCGTAAGGGCGGAGATGCAGTTTTTCTCACAATTTTTGACACTCTATTAAATAAGACACAGCGTCAACTGCATTGCAGACCAATTTCAAATTATGCAATTTTGCAGAAGCTCTTATTCAATAATCATGTGAAGGTTCCGACTGTATATTTGCTCCTTTATATAATGAAAAATAATACCAGCGTGCAGCAGGTTGTACCTTTACAAACTGACAGTGCCACACTGTTTTAGGTTTTACTACTCTTCAATATTTTGTTATTAATGTTAGGCATATTATTTATCATTAAAATTTCACTCTGTTAAGATGTCGTATTACAACAGTGTGATCGTACAATATTGTTGCAGAATGTTATTTCACACATTATGGTTAACTTGCATAGCGAGCCGTTAAATTTCGCATTAGCCGTCGCCAAATGACCACCGACATTTTCAAGTTGCCAGTTGCCACCCACGCAAATGGGGTTATCGATTTGTGCTTAAATACCCTTTGTAAAGTACATTTTAGATGTGGATTTTTGAATAATTTGCAACAGTATTTTTACAAGGATAACAATTTGTTGATTTAGTACCTAAGTAACAAATTGTTTAAGAAAAAGATGTCCATGATAATGAAAAAAGATAAGAATATCTTTTAATAACAGTGTAAAATACGATAAAATATCTAAAATTATATTTATAAAAAAAATGAAAATTTTGATAAAAAGATGCTGTAAGCTAAGAATATGTCATTGTTAGATGATATTAATAATATTCTTCATGTCGATTAATAAGCCGTGGGCGAAAAATTTTCCCTAGTCGAAATAGTTCAAAGATGCTTTCAAGGAAGTTTTTACTTACTAAGTAAATTTGTTTGGCTTTCTTTTTTGTTATAAAAGGCAATTTCATCATAGTGCTAAAAAGTCTGATTACTGAACAACTTCAGTAAGAACAGAAAAAAATGTTTATCGAACTTTGACTAAACGAGAACTTGGTGAGCAAGTTCTTTTAAAGTTATCTAAATAGCGTGAGATTAATTCCTTCAATCAACGAGATGTTCTCAATATTTCCTAAAAAAAAATACCTTTTGCCAAGAGTCAAGTAAGACATACGACCGTACCTTATATATAGGTAGTACTTTTTCTTTGTATTATGATAATACTAAATAGAAAAAACATGAGAAAGTCGTCTAGATATTTTTGTTATTTTTTACATGAATACAGGTGTTTTTTGGCACATTATATAATATAATCTGGAATCTAACAATATAATAATAATAAAATTTATATCGTAGAAAAATTAAATATGCAGTATTCCCTACTTTATATTAACAGAGTGAAGTAGAACTCGATGATGAGTGATATATTGACTATTTTCTGACAAATACTGCTATAACTGTATACCGTATTGATAATTCTTGAAACGAAGCAGTCTCGACAGAAACAGCCGAGTTCAACCATGCGTAGTACACGGTTGATTAACGCTTATACTTAACGTCGATGTAATATCAAAGCTAAAAGCAAACTCGTGACAAATTCGTACATGGAGTAAGATAAATATTTAATTTTTATTGAGGAGAAGTAAATGCGAATTGAGCCAGTACCTCAAAGACCTCTCGCTCACATAATAATTGCATTAACAGTTCTGGTTCCAGTATCGGAGGAATATAAAAACATGTGCTTGTGAAAATGCATAATAGACCGAGCGTTGTGAGTAACGGTAGTCACCAAACACGATTGCTCATAATAAATGAGCAATCGTATTGGTGACTATTTTATAAAAATAATTTGTCACAAGATAATAAGAACTGTGTTCAAAAGAATTTCACAGCTACACCCTTCACATTTTGATGAAAAAGTTAACAATAAATTGTCGTAAATAATTTGGCTTTCTCATTGAAATGCAGCAAGACAAACGAGCGAATGTTTCACTTTAAATTAAATATCGTTTGAAATAAGCTGTGGAATAGTTGGTAAAGTGACAAATTCGCGCAATATTCTGAATAAGACACAGGTTCTATGATCTGGCCATTGCCATAATCAGCAGCCGGACGACGTCCACTACTGCTACAGAATTCGTATAAATGGCCATGTAAGAGGTCAAAACATAGAAATGTACTAATTATAATAAAGTGTATACTAAATTAAATCGTATTTCTCGAAGAAAGTAAGGTAATATTCTAATTATGACAGCAAAAATATACCAAGTATTTATCTCGTCAAACTCGTAACGTTCGTATTTTTCAAATTATTGACAGTTTTTATGTTTTCCGAATCCTTTGATAACGAGGCGGATATACATTTCCTTTGCATATATAATTACATTTTAGCATGGAAAGTGTAAAAGGTTTTATATTTTTATTTTATAACTTTGCATATCGAATGACATAATTAAAGTCAGCTACGTCAGGTGGTGTCATTGTTAAATTGTATCTCAATTGACAGGGATTGCCTGAGATTGGGTAATTTTTCGCATAATATTGGGGTATTCACAGCAACAATTTTTTTTTAATTATTTCAAGATTACCTTTACTATCTTCGTAGTTAAATGCCTGATGAAAGAGAAATGTGGGATTTGTATAAGCCTAAACATACTCCTTAACATAACTCTCTATAGATGCTCAACCGGCATTTTCAGTCCAATACGATCATCAAAGGGAAAGCTTAGTCATATTTGTGTTACTGACAGCACCCTATTAAAAACCCAAACTCTCGTGTTGTGATGACATGCATCTTTACCTACTTCCCTTTAGTTGTAACGAGTTCGTCGAGAATAATAATATCTGTGGACTTATCACACTGCGTAGTCTGGCCCCGTGCTAAGTACTGCAAGGACTTGTGTTACGGTCACTAAACAACGGTAATATATTTAATATGTTTTATAAATTTAAGAAGTATATATGAGATTTTTAATATAGAAATACATATTATAATACATAGATGACTAGATCCAAGACCTAGACGGGATTCCAACCCGCGATCACTGGCTCAACATTCTACGCCTGTCCGAGCCCTGTACCACTGCGCCAGCCTGGGCGTTTTAAAATCTTTAAAAACCATATTATCTTTTATGCAATAGTCAATTATGTTAGTTTTAGTTGTCTAGTACCCGTAGCACAAGTCCTTACGGTACTTATCACGGGACTAGGCTAACGTAGTAAAGTCCACAAATCTTATTATTATTATTATTATATAATATGATTGAATATGATGGTAGTATAAAACATCGCAAACGTATTTTTTAATTCTTAATTAAGGTAATTATTAATTTCGCGGCAGAATGGCCCGCTCGTGTATTCCTCCGATTCTATTCCTATTTCTTTTTTTTTTACAACTTCGTGTCGAAAATCCATTTACATACAGTTCGTTAGGGGCTGCTTCAACTTATGCGTTATTGAAAAGAAAAAACGATATCGAATTCGCACGGTATTAAATTTTACTATCAAAACGTGTTTTGAATTTCCGAATGAAATATTTTTTATTTTATTTGCTGATTTCTGTTCCTTGTTTAAAGAGAAGTGCGTTGTTTTTATAAAAATAAATGTGCGTTTATTACAATTAATATATTTTTGGGATGATTAAATTTTATAGTTATTTCTTGACAATTATGACAATTTGGAGCCTTTTTTTTACTTAAACCCACGTAAAGGAAAACCTGTGCTTATATAAAGCAGAGCAAAAAAAGAGTTTCTCCCTTTAGTAACATTATTTTTATAGTTAGATATAAAGTGTTATTTATGTAAATTGTATGTGAAATAAAACAATATTCATACTCCACAATTCTACATTTTGCTACATGTTGAATATTCTGTTGGATAAATATATATTATCCTGAAAATCTTATTATTTAGCTCAAAATATAATATTATAAACGAATAAACATGACATGATTCGTTTACAATATTTGAGTTTTGGTATAAAATACTTTTCGAAATATGTAACAATATATTTTTTAAGCTATACCTACAAGAATTTTACATTATAATAAATTTATAGCTCATAATTGTAAAAAAAATGAAAAAAGAGATAAAAAAATAAATATATTTCATCAGCCAATGTAATGTCCTACTATTAGTATAGATATGCAAATAACTAGAAGGGTAGTCATGTGAACCAAAGTTTTCCGAAGACAATTGCTTAATTATTATTATTTTTTTAATTTTTATTCTCATTCTGTATGCATTCATCATCATCATCATTATAAAATACTTTTATATTTCTATCTATATAAATATTAGTTATTATTATTATTTATTATTAATATTATATATTAGGTACGTTCGTCGTTCATCAAAGCCTAAATTAGTTCAGCTAAAAGGTTCACTACATTCATTGACGGTTAGACGGTACGAAGTTCGCAGGGTCAGCTAGTTTATAATATTAATAGGATTTAGATAGGAAATTAAAAAAGGTATAGGATGTTGTGCAGAATATATTATTATCTATACGTATCTTCTGTATTGGCTTCATCTTAACATTAGTTAGCATCAATTGAAGATATTATAAAATTTATTCCATATTATAGACGTCACTGATGCTGGTTTATATTGAAAGGTTATAAAAACTTGATACCAGGAATCAAGTTTCGGCAGTAGACATTTATAACGCGTACCGTCCTACCCCTTTGTTACCTTCACCGTATGTGTCAACTGCACTCGTTACACGTTCTAACAGAGTTCTCTGCATGTCCATTAATAGGCGGGTGATAAATGGGTGAAGTGATATATTTAATATTATTACTCGTGCAGAATGTTTTAAATTCTATTGAATTGATTTTAACATCATTGTCCGACACCAAAACCTCGGGTATTCCAAAGGTAGCAAAAATCCCCTTTAACTTTGCCATTAAGGCTCCTGTCGATGTCCCATTCTGCATATATATACACTCTAGCCATTTAGTAAATGTGTCTATGATCATTATTTATTAGAATCTTCTATCGGAACTTTCAAGGATGATATTTTTATGATAAAACTTTTAAGCGTTATTCGAACTTATATATTCATATTTTAAAATATTTTGTATTATTTGCTATTTGCATTTATATTTTATAATTTTACTAATATTTGAGTAGTAATATCTTAGCAGGCTGGGAAGATAAAGGAATTCTCATAGGCAAAGCGAGATTAACTCACGCTTTGCAGACGATAACAACCTGTTCGCATCCTCAGCCTCAGACATGTCTGCCGCAAACCTGATGAGTCTTGGACAAAATTTGCCACTTTATGAGACCCAGACTCAAAGAGGCGACGCGGCATACTAAAACGGAGATGGTGAGATGAACTCGAAGTATACCTGCGTAATTGGTACGATCAGCTTTGAACAGAGAAAAATGGAAAAAATGAGGGAGGCCTTTGCCCAACAATGGGACACATAATACAGGGCTTGATATAGTATAATATAATAAATATGATAAATAAATAATAATTAATATCTTTTGTTTTTAACGTTGGTAATAGCGTGTGTGCCGCAGACTATTAATGAATACCGATGCCTATTAATATCCGCACAGAAGTTCTGTACATACGTTTTCCTCCTTTACGACTTCTTCCTTTACGCCTTCTCTATATATCATTCAAACCGCATGAAAAGTATATTATTTAATACATAGACAGCCCTACGTAGTGGCGGCTTAATCTAGCTAAAATGTTTTAATGGCAATTTATAAAAAATATTATATACAGAGAGTTTCAAAATGCATCTAAAAAAAACTGACAGTGAAATTAAACAGGCATTAGTCATTTAATGTGGTGACACACATATAAATATCGTCACTTTTATCGATAACTAAAGATAAAGTATCAATTTGGGAAATTGATATGGATTACTCGTCAAATTTATTAACAGTGTAGGTAAGTTTGATAAAACTATTAATGACATGCCTTTTGGGTAAATACAAAAAATATTACCTCATATATTATTGTACAGCATAATTTCTGGCGCATAACTTTTTTTTGTGTATTTCTATGTAAGCTCTTGGTCACGTTACTCTCAGCCTACCATTTTAATTAGGAATATTCAGATTCTTAGATTTTCTAAATATGAACGCAACTATACACACTTTATTATTATCATTGTCAGTTTTTAACTGTTTACTCTTGAACAATGGCTCTTGGCCTTTGCCCATAAACTATTATTTCATAAAATTATTACGGTATAATGATAAGTAATATACTCACGGGCCTATGTTATATTCCGTAATATAAGATCACAGATAATATGACATTTAACATCACAGAACGAAAGTAAATTAATTGAGCTGAAAAAGGTCCTAAGACACAATAAACTTTAGTGACTTCTAATCCGGTTTGAGCTACATTTTAAGTATCGTTCATTAAATTCCATTGATTCAAAGACGATTCTCAATTCACATTATGCTCATCTCTTGAAGATTAGAGAAACCATAAAATTATTATTATTTTTTATATATTTACACGAATTTGCAGGAACAATAAAAAGTAACAGAGCTCATCATCTTCGGCCGGAAGACGTTCACTGCTGGAGATATGCCTCCCCCAAAGGGCGACAATAGTAGTTTATGCAACTGTCACATAAATAAGGGTATTAAAACACGAGTGTGAATTTTTGAAACGAGCGAAGCTAGTTTCAAAATAGTACCTCACGAGTGTTTTAATACCCGTGTTATATGCAGTTGCATACACTGCTTTATCTTCACTAATGCAATTAATCAATTAATCAAACATTGCGAAACATTAAATTCACGCGTATTGGCCACATTCGTTGTTGGACCGGCGACTGTTTGACCGACGTGGCGACGACTGCTTTACCGACGATTTAAAATGTAATGTTCTTTGAAGATAAATATTTTTATTAAATACTTTAATTTCATTGCAAAAATTGCGGCGCGTAAATATATACTTTTTATAATTCATTGTTAATAAAATACTAGCTTCAATGTTGAAATATAATGTGAAAAAAATCACATGACTTTATTTTTAAATTTCTACTAAACAGTAGATTATTCGTTGTCTGTGGCGTCCATTTTTGCTTTCATGTTTTTGTAGAGCTTTATCTCTTTCTCGCAAATCCTTTGCAAGCTGGCATTAAACCAATGAGAGCGCAGCTGCAGCCACACAGGGCCAATCAGGAGCGAACGCGCGCTGTTATGATTTTGACATAAGGCTATCTTACCACTCACTCTCTCTCTCTCTCGCTCTCACACAGTGTTATAATGAGATTTTACGATATCGATTTGGATATTATAACATCATGTCAAATTGCTTAAATTGAGTTTTTTGTTGTCTGAGCTATAACAGTAGTTATTATAAGTCAAGTATTGAAAACATAAGTAGAATGTTACAACATTAGTGTAATTAATAAAGAGAAGAGGATTTTATTGTGTCCATTGCTTAAGTTATCTATGTTTCTATCTATGTTTGAAAAAAGATTAATGATGTACCTATATAAATAATGGTGATCGAAAACTATTTTTTTTTCTAAGTGCCGTGTGTTATTTTTTTTAAATACAAGCTTCGTCTTTTATTTATATTTATCTGATAAAGTACAAAAAGATATTCTACATAAGCATAAAATTTACCAAAGATCACTGACAACTTTACGACAAGAAACATATTTTTCCTGCTATATTATAATTTCTTATACAGGGTTACCTTTTGGTCACTGGCCAAATTTTAAAATAAAGAAGTAACAACATTCCAAGTGTGTGTTTTGTATCTAATTACTTTTTTTTTTAATTTCATAAATCGAATGTATTATTGATTCTGAACCGTACCTAAAAAAATTGGCCGCTGACCAAAATGTAATCCTGTATAAGTTATATATAAATTTATGATTAGTACAGAAATGTCGTGTACCAACTCCGGGAGCCCTGTGTATTCAGTGTGAAGTACACTATAGATGTGACGCGATCCACACTGTTATCGTTTATCATTTGCCTAAGAAAATACTTTATATTGTGAAGGAGTTATAAGAGGGTAAGTTCTGAAATAAAACAAAGGAATTGTTATAATCTTGATACTAAAAATGAGACGGGATGTTCGTAAGCTAAAACTCTAATTGATAACAGTTTTGAGCCTATTCCGAGGCGAGACGATTACATTACATTTTCCATTAGTGTGCATTGTAGTATGGAGTTTCATACAACGAATACTAAACGGCTCGAGGTGATACGGTTACGATCCTTTTCCGAGTTGATGTGTGCGGTAACCTTACCAGGGTCGAAGAATTCGCTTAACTGATCCAACAAAATTTTACTGAGCTTAAAATTTATAATTTTAAAACTTATAAGATTTTAATTGAAACATAATGGAAGTTATCGGAGAGTTTGCGCAAATTTAATTCAAACAATGTCATTTTTAAGTTATTGGAATATTTAAGAATTATATTTTACAATAGCTATTTCATTTAGGGACAACATAGGCTAAATAAGAAAAAACTCATATTTTAGTCGTCGTTACTTGCCTCGAAGAAAACAAAGAGAGGAATAAGCGTGACTCACTTAAGAAAATCTTTTTAGCATTCATGGTGTATATCGTCTTATACGTCTTGTTTCTGCATTTAGATCTCATTCTGGATGTCTGGTGGTCTGGGCGTTAGACCATAATTTTAATCGTGTCATGACATGAAGCGATTTGGTGAACTTCATAAATCATTTTTTATCCAACTCGGAGATAAATATGTTTTAACTGCCTATATTATTATTTTTTTATGGTATAAGGTATCCTAATGCTCGTTGGCCCCACACGAGCATTAAGAGCCATTTTCATGACTGCCGACGCCCACAGACATTCACATATTAGACACATATGAGACATTAGATTAAAAGATAGTTTCAAGTTGTATTGCAGCCGAATCTTAAAATAGATATACAGACCTATGAATAGTATACTTCTAATTTTTTATCAAAATAAATGTACGATCACAATATACTACTTAAGAAGTTTATCATCATCAATTATTATTTATTAAGTCTGGATAGAAGGGCTCAAAACCATACAGCATAATTTATAGTTAGGGCCTTGTAAGACATCGAACTTCTAACCTACTAAAATAACTAAAACTATATATCAATTAATAACTTCCATAACACGTAATTGTATAACAACTTTTAATATTGAATTTATCGTGAATAATGTTTCGTCGAACAAAATCAAATCCAATTAGCCGATCGGATAGATCTGGCTGTGTACAGAAAATCAATTTTACGTTCGCTGTTATTGAATCATAAAATGTTGATACCTTGGGCAAACTGCATCAGTAGGATTTAATAAAACTTGTTTGTTTGATCGCGAAACACGTGTCTATAAATATTTTCGGTTGAAATCACCTGCTAGTTTTAGGCTCAGTAATCGTTCATTAGCTTTAAAAAAAAATAAAAAACAAATATTTTTGCCTACTGCTAATTTCATAAATTAAATTTTTAAAATGCCATATTCGGGGAAAGTGGTTCAGATTCGTTGGTTTACAGAGTAAACTTATCAAATTCAGTCACCTATATACATAATAGATTTGCCTAGGTCATGGTCTTCCATGTATTATAGATATGTATTTTATAATAAAAATCTAAAATATACAGGCTGTCCCATAAACCAACGGCAAGCAGAAAGCCTATGAGAGGAAAAGTTCTTAGAAATACAAAAAAATAAAAAAAAATACTTTAAGTTATTTTTAAGTTATAGGCATTTAAATAAACGTAAAAATTACATCTTTCTCATCTCATCATCTTTCGATCACAGTGACTAGAAATTTTTATTTTTTTTATATTTATTGTGTAAAACTTTGAATTTGGATTTTATCAATATACAGGTTGTACAACAAAATGGAACACCTTTTTTTTTGGTAATGCAGGGAAATACTTTTACGTCCGCTACCCAGGAGCCCGGGTGACTCAACCGGATAGAGTGTCGGGCTAGGCAATTAGTTTGCCCCTACCGATTAAATCTCTGCAGGTGCCTTCAGCCGCTTTGTTTGAAGGGTCCCGGATAGCTCCAGCAACAGACTGGCCTTGAAGAAAAGACCTGACTTCTCTTCCTTGGTGGCTATCCGGCTACCTTTGAACAGGTTCCATTTTTCAGCTTTCCATTCTACAATCTAACCCTATCTATTGAACTAAAGGGTGGGTATTTCATAGGAGCACGCCACCACCACCATGCTCGTGGACCAGGAAAACCATTAGTCCAAAATGTAGTAGTCCCATTCTACGTCGCCATCTGCTTATTCAGAGGGACGGGGTGGAGGACTCTCCAGCTGAGCTGCTTTTTGTCTGGCCTCTCTCTCCAAGCCTGTCCGGTATTGGTAGCCCTGTCCGGCATGGCCTTGGGGATCACGGAGGCACGCAAGTCCCTCCCGCCCCACAACGGAATGCAACACTGCAATTTGCGGTGAACATAAAGTCGATTTCTGCTTAAGATGCACTTCGAAAATGTTTTTATTTTTTCCAAATACTTATACTATTATTATAAAAGTACGCCAAAGAAGAAAATATAATTTTGTGTTGATTTTTTAAATTTAATTTAAATAGTTACTATGTCTTAACTAATCTAATGAAAACTCATTAAAGACATAAAATAAATGTAATAATGATGATGATGATGATGATGATGATGATGATAAATGATAAAAATGTAAAAAATAATTATTAGTAAAACATAAATAAAATGTTTTATTTTATAGAATATTAGTTTCTCCATATAATTAATAATAAACATTACAATTTGTTACATAAAATGATGAAAATCAAACATCTTAAAAAATGTTCGTCGAATCGACGTATGGTTTTAGGGTTTATAGTTTAAAGGTGTTTAGGAATAAAATAATCCATACCCAAGGCTTGCACGCCCTTAATTAATGTGTAAAATGCTAATGAAATGATAATATTTTCTAGGTATTTATATTAATAATTAGCTTAATAACATTCAGTTTCTAGGAAATGATGCAAATGAGATCCTTTGTGAAATGAATAAAGAGATCGGAAATTCCGTCATCGTTATCATATTTCACAAAATG
>LUGF01031343.1:283551-301566 GCA_001625245.1 Calycopis cecrops
TGGGAACCTCTGGTCTTTACTGTACCCACCAAAAAGGTTAACTGTCGAATTATTTATTTCATACTTGTATAAATATTTTTTATTTTAAAGAATATGTAGTAAACGCAAATTTACAGTAATTATGTTAATACACAATCAAAAAACCAATTATATTGTACATTGATTAAAATATGTTTGATTTTGAAGTTTAAGCAAAAAAGGTTGATGTGTTTTGATTTATCAAAGGTGTTTTTTTATGAAATTTGAACTGTTAATAGAATTTACTCATCGTTTACAAATTTTTCACTTTAAATTTAATTATTTATACATTTTCTCTTACCATTACTCTTAAATGCAACCAATTTATATTCAAACTTATCTTTTAAAAAACTGGATATTTGATAATACGCAATTTATTTTTATACTTTTTTACTTAAGTAACGCTGTAATTGTCGGATAAAACAAAAGTAAGATGATGTTACACAAGGAAAAAGTAAGTAACGCTTCTTATACAAATGAGTTTCTCGTGGAAAAAACATGTAAGTCATAGATACAAATTGGAATCTCGTCCAATTCCTATGCCATATAAAGGGATATCTGCAATTGCATTAAATTGCGAGAGTTAAATAACACATCAATAATGCAATATTTAGAGTTACTCGATCAAGTATTTTTATAGTTTCCAAAAATAAGTACGCAACACTGTTTTTCGGTGGTTTTTTTATTCCAAATTGAGTATGTCAGGAATACAAATATGTAGTCACCTCCGTGCTGCATAAAGACATAATTTGCTGCAAACTTTATATTTTTAAAACTATTATTGAATTTTTAGGACAGTTTTTATGCTCTCCTGAAAAGTTGTCATTTTTCACTTGCGGCTTTCTTCCAGGAGTGGTGCGATATAATGATAAGCAATATAATATACTCACGTAACTATTTTATATTCAATTATATAAGATAGACATATAATAAGGCATATTATATACCAAAGACCGAAAGTAAATTTATTTAGCCTAAAAAGGCTCTGAGACACTAAACTTAATGATTCCTAATACAGTTTGAGCTACATTTTAAGTATGGTTCATCAAAGACGGTTCTAGATTCACATTATCTCTTATCTTGGAGATTAGAGAAACAATAAAATTAAATATCTTGAAACCTGTAAACAATTACACGAACTTGCAGGAACAATACAAAGTGACAGAGCTTTGTCATTATTTTCCTAAAATTTCGCTTTCCGTAGTCTGTCTGTCTGCATGCTTAGATCTTTAAAATTACACCACCGATTTTGAAGGGTTTTTTTTAATAGATAGATTAATTCAAGACGAAGGTTTATATGTATAATAACATCGAATTTAACGCGTGTAAAGCCGCGGGCATAAACTAGTTTATAACAATATGTTGTAAAATGGTTCTTTAAGTCAATAAAATATTAAACAGGGCTGTACGTAATTATAAATCACCTCCAATGCTCAAAGTTATTGATTGATTGTTGGTTATATTTATATATTATTATTTATGTATTTTTTTCGCTAATCACTAATAATGCTTTTCTAGTTTAGCTTTAATTTTTGTCACTCTATTTTGAATCTACAGAACTGGAAACGAGTAGTAAGGGTTAATTCTCTTATATATGCAAGCATTATAAATATTATCTATGTTTGGATGAAAAATTAATGATTATGATATCATATCATAATGAGTTAGTGATTGAAAACTATTTTTCCGCAGTGACGTGTGTAATTTTCCTTGAAGTACAATCTTCATCTTTTATTTATATTTGTGTGATAAGGTTTAAAAAACGTATTCTACATAAGTACAAAACTTCCAAAGATCACTGAAAACGTTATAAGAGAAAACTCATTTTTTCCTGTTGTGTTATAATGTCTTATATGAGTTATGTTCAAACTTACTGCTATTATAGCGATGTCGTGTACCAACGCCGGGAAGCCTGTGTATTCAGGGTGGAGTGTGAAGTTCGCTATAGGTCTGACCCGATCCGCACTGGTATCGTTTGTCAAGAGATTAGCCCCAGCAAATACTCTATGTTGTGACGGAGCAATCATCACGTAAGATCTGGAATAAAACCAAGCAATTGTTAGAATCTTGATACCAAAAATGAGACGAGATTTGCGTACTCTAACAAGTCCTAGGGGTGGAGCCTTGATACAAAAATAAAATTCAATTTAGAGTTATGAACAACCGTTGGGTTTGAAGGTAGGATGAAGACTGTTCTATTGGAGTAGGAATCGAGGTGTGGTTAGAGTTGCGAGGTGTCGATTAATCAGGAAGGTTGCTGGGTCAGCACTAGGGGGTACTAATAGGGTTCATAAGAGTAAGCTGTTCAACTCTAATTTTACAATGCTTGAACTCGAATTCGAAAGCAAAGCTCTAGATTAGAATGTACAAGATTCTACGATTACATAATAATACATTCTGTAAATATTTATATATTTTTATAATATCAGTGGACCTTGACAGTGGACACCACGTTAACCTACCCACTATAATATATTTTCTATAAATTTAGAAAATTGTAAGTATCTATGAGTATTAATATAGAAATACTTATTTATAAATCTAGAGTCAACTACATACCCGCCAACATAGTCATACAGACAGCTAGCTGTAGTTAGTGCTCGTTGAAAAGTAAAAAGTGCCCCTCCACATCTATGCCCTCTTGTAACTACCTGGTTAGCGCCTGTGGGTTGTAAAGATATCTAAAAGAAAATAATGTTTAAAGTTAAATTTTGTTACAAAAGCCGAGATGTTGTCATAGTTAATTATTATAGTTCAAATAATATTATGTGGTACTTATATTGTTATCAAGCAACATATATTTTTTTAAATATTAGCATAGGTAAGTAAAATCCATTTCCGTTAATTATTGATACGCTTCAAAAACCAAAGATATGTAACTCCAGCTGATGATATAACTCCATCGATCGAAAAAAGAAACTAATTATTTTTGATCAATCTCTAGATGTCATTCACTAGGTAATCTAGTATATTAAATACTCATTTATATTATCCGGAAGAATTTTATTCTAACTCATCCAGCATTTAACAATTGAATAATTACCGCATAAGGGAACTGCCCGTTAGCCGCTACATCCCCATTTGCGATTCTGCTTCCTGTGGTCAGTGATATCACATCTGCACCTGCCAATTAAATTTCAACAATGAATAGAGGTAGAGAGGTGCCCTAATCGATGTACAATCGATTTTCCCGAGTGAAACGGTCTGGTCTGGGTAATTGAACTACTTCGATGTAAGCTCAATGAAATCTATCTGGGGATATTGGTTGTTTTTTTTTTGTGTAATTATTTTAGTCATGTACGATTTAAATGTATTGCTGATTTTTTTTTGTTTGATAAAAACAATACAATTTGTATCTACGTAATATATATTACGTTATTTTTTTTTTTACTTTTCTGTAAGCTTGGAGATAAATCATTAAATGAATAAGGTACCTAACAAAGTCAAATTATAATAAATAGGTATACAATTTCGACATTAAATAAGTCGTTGTGTAACATGAATGAATGATAAAATGCAAAATTATCCCAACCAATATACCTATATTAAAATGTTCTCATATTATATTCCACTATAACAATAGAATTTATTTCGATTTGCAATTTTTTTATAGCAAGATTAGAAGTGCAATTCAGCATTGCAAACAAATACACGACCGGGAAAGCACCACTCGCTCACATTATACCGCCACAAAGTGAAACTCATCCTGTTGCTGTTTATGCGTTTCTTGGGTTTCCAGTGGCTCATTTAAGAGGAGGAGATAGAAGAGCAAAAAGTTTGCACAACAATTATGAAGGACTTTCCCAGGTATTAGTTATCATCGATTCTGATTACTCGTTTGCCCCTTATATTATAATAATACATCTCTATCCACATTCATACTCGAATAAAGTAAATATTTACTTACAGAAAAATCCTAATATTATTCCAATCACAGCTACCTTCATTTTGGGATTAAATAATTTTTCTATCACAGTTGTCACAAGTGGCCAGGCTACTTCTATTACGAACACTGTCCTAATATTATCGCTATTTATAGCACATAAAATATGATTCACAAAGGTTTATCAATTTCAAGGAAAAATGTTGATAAGACGTATATTGATCAATTCCAAAATACATGATTCTTAAATTTGAAATGATTTTTGTAGACAATATTAAATTCATAGTATTCAGCGCTATCGTCATCAAAATATTTATACGTCTTAGTGTCATTGCTGCATTGTATTCTAATTAGGTAAGCATGAGCGGGTTGATATATATCGCTAAAAAACTGGCTACACGATTGGAGATATTATGTCAATCTCGATAATTATTACTGGCGTAAGGTGACAGCTATGCTATAGTTATATCTATATCTATACCTATTCTAACAAGTGTATTAAAGAATATTATTCAACATTAAAATTCCCTTATTAACGGAAATATTTATCGCATATTTTTAGACATCCATAGAGTAATTTTAGGCCACATTTAAATCTTTTTAGATCCTGATCTCAAACTGACATGAGCAAATTTATAACCATCTGTTTACATACATGTTACAGTAACAAAATAAAAACCTAAACTTTTAATCTGTCTTAAACTTGGACAAAAAGGAACATGTTTAATTTCTACGTTTACAGCTTGAATAGTTGAAATTGCGCGCTCGACACATATTGCTCCATAAAATCAGGTAAAAACTCGTGTTTACCGGGAACTTAGCTATTTTGGAATTTATTGAAAGACTACCCAATCCGTGCACCCTTCATTACGTGTCAAAAATTAAAATTATTAATCATAATTATATAAATAAATATATAATCAAATAAATAAAATTGATAAATAAATAAAATAAAAAATAAATATAGCCTATGTTGCTACCTTTCTTTGATTTTTATTAGATATAGTTGTTTTGGAGAGTATTCCAAAAAACACGAAAATATCTTTTATTTTTAAAATATTAGTATTATATTAGATTTCATAAGATAATAAACAGAACAAAGTTACCTAAATACATTTAAAAATATATATACATATTATGTGTGCGTGCCAATGCACCTGTATCTTCGATGCATAGTACGACGATAGACTGATTTGGAGTGATAAGTTCACAAATATTTTTTCATATTAGTACAATAATTACTGTCAAACCGTAAATGTAGCTTTTTCACCACTCAAGTCCGTAATAGATAATCAAAACTTTGATGGGAACCTATGAAACCGGAACTTAATCTTTACTGATTAAGTGAACATTAGAAAGTGATTCATTCGAGGACGTCTAATACGTGCTATCTTTGAATGGAATAATGTTAACATTGCGATATGATTCTATTGAAATATATTACTGTACAGAGAAACATCCGGTTAAGGATACGGCATGTAATAGTTGATTTCCATTGTTAATCGACAACAATATAATATGTTTAATAATAGATTGAAAAGGGAAGAAGATTGTGATTATAATATTGATGATCATTATTGGGCACACCATGTTAAAATGATTATATTCTATTATATTTTGAAGTTTATAATTACCACCAAACTCGAAGCCGTATATTTTATTATGGAGTTTTTAGAAATGAATCGTACCCAAGTATACTTTAAAAGATCAACAGAAACCTTAGAGCTTTATAAGATTAAGGATTAAGGTTTAGAATTATTATTATATGAGCGCTGATTTTATTACTATCTTACATAATATTTTGTATATTTGTACAGCGTTTTGTATTTTTAATAATTTAGATTAAGGGATGAGTAAGTAAGGATGATGTCAGACTCTGATATCATAAACGACAATATTAATATAACCGAGAGGAGACAGATCGTGTTGTTCCGTTACTGAAACCTCGATAATATTTTGTAGTGGACCAAAAATACCACATAACTAAACTACTTACTTACTTACTAACTACTTACTAACTAATTTTAAAGAAATATATAATAATATAAGTTAAAGCCAAGATGCGTGAGTCTACTTTCTCCAGTATTAAGTTTAAGAATAGATTTAATATCTTTTGTTCACTACACACACTTAATTACGACGAGATGGTGATGGCGACTGTGAAGGAACCAACAAATACTGAACCGACGTACTAGGGTATCTATTGCTATTGACGACAAACTAAATAAACTCTTTAATTAAATCATTTAGGTACTGTTGGTGGTCTAAGGTCCGAATTAAGAACGACCTTCACCCTTCTGTTAACCAGGTGAAAATTGTATTTTAGGAAATTAAATATGTTTGTTAACGTTTATCCCTGCAATTTCCCTGCAATAGGGTTGCCACAAAAAATGGTCAAAGCTATGATTAATTTAAATTTTAAAATCTTAATTTTTAATAGTAATTTCACCCATCCGTTAACCACGATGTACATATATTAAAATGTAGCAAAATTTATGACGAGTTAAGTAGTATAAGGTTGCCTGACAAAATATTGTCAAGCATAACGGTTGCCAGGCTTTGAAGTTTCAAAAATGTTATTAGAAAGTCTTAAAAATTAATTATGATATCTCGCTTTAACCAATTTTCGTTGAAAGTTTCCTTTGAGATCTACAACATATAGTATCTACAACATATGTTATTAAAAATGGAGTTAAAAATCGCTTGTCCGAATGAACGTTTTTAAAGGTTGTGAAGACGTTTACATGAAATTTCGCACTTACTTTGTCCAACTTAAAAACAAACCTATGTTTAATTTCATTAAGGAAAAATTAAATCAATAATGATAGCCCCAGCAACGCGTGCATGGGTCAGCTAGTGTCATAACGATATAATACCTGTATCTTCCACCGTCGACAGTAGGTAGGTACTTGAAACGAGTATGCTACATTTGAATGCTTTTGCCTCGATTTTTATTCCCGTGCATTCAATATGCGTGTTGGAGGAAGAACAAGAATGATTTCCGTTCAATACGTGTACCGCAATACCGTTTTCATTGCATTATCGATTTTGGTTTCGCATTGCTGGCTCAGTGTACACAAAACAATGTAACCGTCAATTACTCTAAAACCATTTATCCACACAAATCGACAATACATTGTGAAATACCGCTTCTAATTAAATCATGCACTTAGTAGTATACCTACCAATACTTCGAATTCAATGTTTAATTATTTTGCTGTATTTGGCAGCCGAAACAAATGGAAAATAACCCTCGATTGTTCTTATATTTAATAGCTGCACCCCGCGGTTTCACCTGCGTAAATTTCGATCACATAGGAACATTTTTTCGGGATAAAAAGTATGTGTTAATCCAAGTTACTCTCTATATGTGTACCAAATTTCATTAAAATCAGTTCATCCGTTTTTGAAAAGGAGTAACAAACAAACATACAAACTTTCGCATTTGTAATATTAATAGGATACCTATGCTGTTGTGTTACGTGACCTATAAACCTATGAGTCCGTTTGAGTGCTGAAATGGGGTGATTTTCATCTGCCTATTTAAATCAGAAATTCGAAATAAATGGTTTTTCTTATTTCCTTTACTAAATTTACAAATTATATACTACAATCAAGAAAAGCATAAATCAGCTCTTTGTCCTAAAATAAATGAATTGTTTCATTGAGATAGATTTTACGAGAATAAAACGCCAAGACACAGCTAGGTATAGTATATTTATGAACAAATAAATTTAATTTTAATAACGTAATACATGAATATATAAAAAAGCTAATAATATACAAAAACGCATAACATAAATAGTAATAGTCGTTTAAAACGTAAGCGTCGGAAGCATAAGAAACGAATCCGCCAAATCCGACGAAAGCAAATATATCGTCTGCGAACACGCCCCGAAACCGAGCTGCGTACAATTCATTGTACTTTTTGTAAGACATTCGTATGCTTATATCGGTCTGTAATAAATACAAATAGAGGTCTGATCAAATACTAGCGCAGTACGAATTGGGACGCCTCATCGTTTTGTGCTACTGTTTGCGCTCGGTTCAACGTAACGTAATTTGTATCTGAATTAATGCGAGATGGAAATTCACGAGCCCGTTTTATTATCATTGTTAAAGTTGTTGATTGTTTTATTTTTGATATTTTATAAAAACTAGGTTTGGCCCAAACCTAACTTGGTTAATATATTATCTGTAGGTATATAATATATTAAATTACTAATCTTATCTATACATATAATAAAACAGTAAAATTCATGCATCATAACAGTAAAAATCACAATACAACCTAATTGGGTGCGATGTTAAGAGAGTATTAGAACACTTCTCAATATTTTTAATTTTCTTGTTTGTCTATTTGTCTGTTTGTCCGGGCTAATCTCCGAAGCTACTGGACGGATTTGTGGTGTATAGATACTAAGTCTGATATGGCTAACATCAAAAATACTTTTTACTGCGTTAAATTTGCTCATTCCTACAGGAAATCGGAATTTCGGCACACTGCAAGCAAACAATATGTAACAAATCACTTTGACTATAATATTACTACGCTTTGTGAACGAAGTCGCAGGCATCACCTATAATAATTATATAATTTGAAATATTATAACATTTTGACAATTATTTATAAAGACGCCCTTTGGGCCTTAATTAGTGTGGTGGCAGTGCGTCATTGGGTTTAAATTTAAATCTGAATTTGATGAATATTCATTCAATTTGATTCATAGAAACGCATGTAACTTGGACCATCGGTCTTATGAAATATATGTACCTATGTGGTGAATTTGCAATTTTGGCTAAACGTTTGTTACCAGTTTTATTTAACTAACTTGTGTTTTAATTATTATTTTAAATAGTGTTCTCACATAAGTAACAAATTGACTTAAACGAGAAATAAAGATCTCTCAGCCGAAATTGAGATTATTTTTTTCAAATCTGACTTTTAAATCTTATTTCGTTTATTTTATTAACACAAATCCAGACCTAAGCTCCAATTGATTTTAGACAGCCTCATTTCATACATGAGTAGGTAAATAGGGGAAACCTTTTTATTAATTAGGTGAGCGAGACTAGAGGCGTAGCTAGTCACAGTATAAATTGTAGCTGGAAATAATAGCTTTAAGTCACTTCCGAGGCAGTAGAAATGTGGGAGGTAATATAACCCTAAACTCCAATCACCTTTGGGATTTCTGCTTCGTCGTGCATGGTTTAGTTGATCGGTTACAAACGATGAGACAAACTACGCTGAGAGCGCTTCACCGAACTATTTAATTAATCTAACTCTCACCGCAAGGTAATTTGTACGCCATGCTAACATTCTGTAAGTAACACAATGTTCTAAGGTCTTGTCTTTTCCAGATCTAGTTTGTTTCATCACAGCATAAAGTACCTATTTAGCGTGAGACGTAATCACTTTATCGTATTTGTTAATGTATTTTGGTGAGTATCGTGCCACCAAGAAAATATAGCTTCCCGATTGTCGTCATTAACATCCCAAAGATTTGTTGAATAAAACTGACAATATATAATTTCTGACCAAGATGAAAGAATACGCAACGAAAATTTCATATTTCTATTCTGTCATTCTGGCAGCTCTTAATCTTTAAGTAAATTTAGTCATGCAGAAACAACCTCGCAACGTACATAAATCCAACCGCGTTTATAAATCAAAATCGTCATCTATCTAGCGCTCGTTAAATTTGACGCATGACTGACAACCCTCGCAATAACGTCGAACTTGGAATATACATATACGTGGCCTAATCGAAAAACATTATTTAAATAGTAATATATATTAATATTATACAAAGGACAGTATTATATCTATTATATTGACATCGACGACTATGATATAATTTAAACCTAATTTCCTTAATGCGTCAGAAGGTTCAATATTGTTCATCGCCTGAACGAACTGACGAACGTCGAAAGTGTCCTTAAGCCGCCGACCCACCGCAGCGCACGCTGTGCACGGGCACGCTGCGCTCGTATTCATTTGTATAACAGCGTGGGTCAACGTTTCCACTACAGCGCACGCTAAACACGCTACACACGCATGCTACACACGAATATGTACAACTGTAGCACAGCACAGTATTGGATCATTCCTGTTAAGTGGCTAGTCTTGTGGAAACCACGGTCCGGCCGCGTGTACAGCGTGCGTGGCGTTGCCAGCGTTGAGCTACGTGCGCGCAAATTCCAGCAAGCCACGTGTGCCAATTCATGCGTAGCGTGTCCGTGGATTGCAGTGGATACAATCACATAATATTTCTTGCAAAGCGAAGCTTGACGCAAGTGCGTATCCTCTCCGTGCGCTGCGTTGGGTCCGCGCCTTTAGATTCGTCTTGATGATGCGAATAATTAAGTGTAGAAATATATTTAAAGCAGTCGGACGTTTTGATTTTAATTCAAAGTTAGGTCATTAACAATTTACATGAATCTTATTAATTAATTATGCTTGCATGACATGATGAACATTATACTAACATTTTTGTGGTTGAATTTTTATTATATTTAATGGTTAAACTTATTAAGCCGCCAACCTTAAGGCCCTGGATTCAATTTAGTGGCTGAATATAAAATTTTTATTGGGTCTATTTGAGTACCACGAATACCTATACTTTAAGAAATAATAAATTCCTGTTAAGTGGCTAGTCTTAAAAGCTTAATTTCTTTTACGCACCATATCATGCCATAACTACCACTAACCACTAAATGTATGATTATTTTTCCTAGTGAATTATTTGTGTACTTATTTATTAACGAAACCAACATAGTATTAACATATTTTTATTGATTATAGGAGTCATTGGGCAGACGTCTTGATGTACGTGTATAAAGATGCACATTAAATGAGCTGACTTCTTATTCCGTTCTCACAATGATGCAAAGGAGCAATGGCGCTGCTCTTACAAAATTATACTACTGAACGGTAAATATGTTATAAGAATTTTATTTTTATAATTTTCATTTTCATGAATACCGACGTTCATAGACGTTTGCATAGAGGCTATACAGATGCGTTGCCCCCCTTCTACCTCCCTCCATAGGCCACCGGCTACATACACACCGTACGAAACGCGACAGCACTGCTGTCACTTTGCAGTGGTATTATTCTCGCTTACGAGAGGTACCTCCCCGGTCGTGCCGGCCCAATTCAGCTACATGAATGCATGCAGTGTAGTACTATCTCTTACAACTTACTGTGTGCAGTTTCAACTGTAACGTGTTACTTTCTACCCTTCTATTGAATCGAGCGGAATAAACGAGAAGGTATCACTTACTCACTTGGTACCGCCTTAAATTGACAACTACGCTGACGTGTTAAATGTGGTCAGTGAGTTTTCCATGGGCCGTTGAAAAGGCAGAAAAAAAGAGAGAAATACAGGTCGTGTCATTGTGTGGATATCTATGGGAGTTGTTGGTCATCATGCAGCTGGATCTGCTCGTTTCTCCGCTTGTAGGTGCTATATAAAATGCACAACCATTCAGTATGTCATGGACTTTAAAAATTGGCCAAAATGCACAACCATTCAGTTTGTCATGGACTTTAAAATTGGCCTTTCTTAAATTTGTTATCTATCGAAGAATGTTTTATCAGTTAAGACAGAGAATATTTAAGGGAACAAAACTTCCCAATTGATAAGGCGTATCGGCTTATCGCTAATAATATCGTTTCGAGATAATTAATGTACGAAGAATTTCATAAATAGTTTGCACTTGATAAGCTGTCTGATATTTCTATTCATTTATATAATGGACGAAGGAAAATTCCGTGCCTTTTAGTGGCTACATAATATTTTCACGCACCTGCACAATTACTATGCTGATATGTTGCACTCTTTTTCATCTCCTCCATTGGCCCTTCCTTGCAGTACCTACTTTTTATGCGAAAGAGTAATGAACACACCACATTCATAATATTAGTAGATATTATATTAAGGTAACGTGAATGTGATGATGGAAAATCAAAATAAGTCGCCGTAAATCTAAAGCTATAGGTTATTAGAATTATATGATACATAAAGCGTCCCGGAAAAGCTCGCAAAAATTGTAAAACTTGCTCAAAGGAAAATTTCGTTTAATCAGTCTGAAACAAAGAATATCAAACGAAACCAGTCATTTTATTTGTGAAAGGTTGTAATTAACTTAAATTGTATATGAATTGTGACATTGATATTAAATAACAAAATTGCCATTAAAAATATAACTTGTAAAAATCTTTTTTCGCAATAACATTTTTCTGTCGTAAAAAATGAGATAGATAAAAATAATAGATAAAAAATTTATTTAGCCCCTACGGAAGAGACCTTATATCTTAAATTATTATCATATCAATATTGAAAATATTTCACGTTTTACATAAAGACACTATTACCCCCCGTATATGTTGGTACCTATTTATACATATTATATCATGATAATATAATACTGATTCATTAGCTACAAATGTAAACTTTCTAATGCTATATATTTATATAGGACTATGAAGTTGTGCAAGCAGTTAGTTTATTTAGAAAATAGGATTAAAATTGTAAAACATTTTAGTTTCCCTTGATTAATACACTAAATAATAATTAGTATTATTATTTTTGAAGTCTATGTCTGCTCAAAGTACCTTCGACTTTTGATGATCAATCAGTTAGCGAAAAAAATTAAAATCCTTTGATTATTTCAATTTTTTAAATACTGATTAGAAATGATTAAAATTTTGTAACGGTCGAACCTGAGCCACAGATTAATAAACCTAACCTGAGCTGCGCCTTGAGTACACCCATCTTCTATAAAGCAAATTTTGCGGCGGCCGTGGCACTGAACGTTACTCGATATATCGACACTAAGTATTCCGATGAAAGCTGAGGCCTTTAGAGAAGTGTTTTTAACTAAATATGAGACAGACAGTTATTACATTAGCTGCGCCCCGCGGTTTCATCAGCATAAATTTCGATCTCGTGGAAAATAGAAAATCATCCCGTGGCATCCCATAGGAATATTTTTTCGGGATGAAAACTATCGTATGTGCTAATCCAAGTGTCTATGTGTGTGATAAACTTCATGAAAATCGGTTCAGAAGTTTTTGGGTGAAGGAGTAACAAATAAACAAACAAACATACAAACTTTCGTATTTATAATATTAGTAGGATAGATGTGCTCTGTAGGATAGATGTGTTGTTTGTTGGTAAAGTTTCATTTCCAACCAACAACAAAGTAATAATCTCTATAAACAAGCCTGTGGTTTGGTAGGATTTTCTATCATACTTTTATTACTCACTTATAAATACAATTTGTTACTTATGAAACCAGAAAGTGACACTGCATTTTATTCATACAGTTGATAGTATTAATACAAATTAATTATTATTAATACATCATTATTATACGCATCCAAATCAAACATTTACTAAAGTTCGTACTAATTACCTGGGAAAAGCAAGACTAAACTATTATTGCTAAACAAAAAAGATTGGATTCAAATATTATTTTCTTCTGTCATATGAATTGACACATAATTTATTTTATACCCTTATAATTTGTTACGCCTAGAAAACGAGATGATTAAATAATGCAACCAATTACAAAATAAAATCCCAGTTGTTTATATCGTCCAGAAAACAATATTTATAAAAAAAGCCCAACATTATAACGTTTTATTAGAATGATGGAAAAAGTTTCTCAATAACGTCTATCCGAGAAATTTGATGGAACGCTTAGTATGGAAGTTCTGAGAGCGGTCCTTAATCAAATTCTATGAAATCTGCTGTGAATTTCGATTTATATTTTATTTTCTTAACAAATATTGACGATGAAAAAAAAATGATATAGGTTTATGAGGCCTGTCTGACTTGTCAAAGATCTAAGTTATGTATGAATGAAAATAAGGTAATTTAATCGGATTCAAATAGTAGTAGTACGATATTTGTTGCACACAGTCTTTGACAAATGTCAATACAATGCAAATGTTTATATTGTATTGACCTGTGTCAATGAGTGTGCGGCATAATTGTAAAACATGTGTCATTCTCACTCTTTAATTCCGCTCTCATTTTGATCTTTTTTTACCTAATAATTATGATATATTAATTGTTCGCCATAAGGCAGCGTGTTAGGTTTTCTTTTACATGTCCTGTACACTTGTTGTTTACCGTATGCAACAGACCTTAATATTTTTTGTAGCTCTCTCATAATTAAATTTAATGTCAATATTGAATTTTGGTGCGAATTCCTGTAACGAAATTCAGCTGCAGATATAAATCCTGACAACTATCTGGAAAGCTAGTCGTGTAAAATGCGGTAGGTTATGGACAATGAACTGAGTTTTGGTTGTAGACGATTTGATCCCCATAAAAAAATAATAAATGGAAACAGACCCTGTGTCTTTTAACTTAGGTCCTTTATCGCAGGCTCAACTATTTTAAAATATTTAAACATGTTTTAAAATGCCAATAACGCACCTACACTTATTAATAAACTAGCTGCGCCCCGAGGTTTGACCCGCGTAAACTTCCATCTCGTGAAAAATAGAAAATCATCCCATGGCATCCCATAGGAACATTGTTACTACCCTATGTGTTAATCCAACTTACTCTCTATGTGTGTGATAAATTTCATTAAAAATCGGTGTAGAAGTTTTTGCGTGAAGGAGTAACAAACAAACATACAAACTTTCTCATTTATATTTTAGTAGGATAATTTATTAACAATTCAATTACACGAAAATTTATTTTCAACTTTTATTTTCGCACTGGTAATCGTTGTTTTTATAGAGTATTCTGTAAAGTGCAAATGCATTGAGCACTTTAATCGAAATGATTGCTGTCGATGGGAGAATTTCACAAATAGAAAAAAAAACAATGACAAATCTGAGACTTCACGCCAGTTGTGAGCAGCAGGTGTCCCATTGCAGGGTTTGAGGACAGGAGGGCCACGCATCAGCACAATAACCATGCGTTAGTCATCAAAAGGCTCGTCATAAAAAAATATTAGCAATCCGGTCTCGATTATAATGCCGAAACCCAGGCAAGGTTTTTTTATGGTATAGAAACTCATTTTTTCTAGATAAAACCGGATATCCTATGTGTTAATCCAAGTTACCATCTATGTGTGTGCCAAATTTCATGAAAATCGGTCCTTCAGTTTTTGCGTGAAGAAGTAACAAACAAACAAACAAATAAACAAACAAACATACAAACTTTCACATTTATAATATTAATAGGATTAATGCGTAACCAGATTTTTGTTTCAGTGGTAATAAGATGAACTGTAGTTTGTATTTAATTGCATTAGCAGTAAAAGTAAACGTCTAGTTTAGACGAGATGTAGTTGTAAATGTACTTAAAAATAAAGAAAAGACAACTAAAAATAAAAATAAAAAATAACATATTTTTTTATTAAATAATATACTTTTTTATACAATTTTCACGTTTTATTAACCACAATTAGTGGAAATTATATAAAACAGTATATTATTTAATAAAATTATAATATGAATTTCCATCAAGAAGTGACAATACATTCCTACAACTATAAAAATAATAAAATAAAATAAAAATTGTTGATTGTTATCCAGTTTGTCGACCCACTAGCGTATTATGAAAACGCGATATCTTTTAAAATACCAGTGAAAAATACCAGCATTAAATAAACAGTCCCACTTTAACATTTTTAATGGGCTATTTTCCAGTATTAAAAATATAAGCTTATTGAATGTAATCTTTAATTAATATGATTTATGAAGTCATTATGTAGTGAAATAATTAGTAAATAATCAATATTTTATTTAAAAATCTATTTTTAAAAATACGTATTTTTATTCATGAGTCACGTGACACGAAACGACTTGAAAATGATTATGACGTCAGTATTGCGTGAGGTCTATGGTAGCCCCGGGTACAGTAATAAGCGTAGTAGAATAACTAAGTTGTCAATTGTCATTTCTCAAAGAGTTGTAGGTCATAATTTTAATAATATGGTCGCTGTTAAATGTTGACACTTGGTACAAATGTTTGTTATTACAAAGAGAATACAAAATAAACAAATGCTACATATGAAATAAGTCACAAACATAAGTCATTCACTACGTGACATTTAGGATACAGAATATCTACGTCACAGGACGCCATTTTGCTCAAAGAAGCGTTTTCGCGGGTCTTTAAAATTTTGAATTTTGAATTTAAAATTTGAAAGTAAATATTTATCAGAATAAAAAATAAAAAAATGTATAAGTTCATTGATCACTGATAAATATTCTGGAGTAGTTTTTGAAAACTTGGAAAATAGCCCATTCTAGCTATTGTGTAGATGAGATAGATATTTTAATTATAAATACATTTTTCCACAATAATATATTTTTTACTATCTTTTGACCGTATTTTCGCACGTCAGTAAGTTTTTTATTATTTTATTTCATAAGCTCTTTACTTTTAATGTTATATTGTGTTAGGTAATATAAGTTAAATGAGAAATTTCTAAAATAATGAAAAGCAAAGCTTTTTTTTCTATTACATGATTTCCTACGAAGCCATGATATTGATATCAAGATCAAGTGGAATATCTTTAATTAAAATATTGCTAAAAGACCTGCTCTTTAAAACCTCATCAATTTTTATTGCATCTGAATTCGCGGTAAGCTCAGTCTTCCAATATCCCGATAAATGGTTTTTACTTTATTAACTTGATGGAGATTTTATCTAATTACCATCGTGGTTAAATAATGAAAATATAAGACCATCTAAACCAACATTGTACAGTGTGAACTCCATTATTTATAGAATATAATTTAATAGTAGGTAGTGCTACTGTGTGAAGTTAGATTATTACTTTCAACGATATACGTTGTATGCGAATGTTTACTGGCGTTTGATAACTATAAAAAAAATCAATAAAATAATTACATTTGTTTCAGATATTATCCCGATATAGTTATTTAAACATCGTGACACGAAAATTTTAATTATCAAGATAAATCGTTCGTCCGTTGAATTTTTCAGAGTGCAAAGAATAAATATTAATACTTTGATGTTGACTTTATGCATACATTACGGCGCCATATTCTGGCAGAATTAAGTACGCACAACGTGACAATTAATTATGTAAAAATGGAATTTTAAACATACGCAGAAGCCCACTGTGGTCTATGCACATACATAATATTAACATTGAATTTATAATTCATTTTCAATTCTTTGATAAAAGGATATTCTATCATGTGTGTAGTACATAGTGCAAAAATTAATTAACATACAGTTTTTTATTAATATTAATTGACCCGACAGCTGTTGTCTTGTATTGTATTGGAAAATATATTGTCAAGGTATCGTGTAATGTTTATTTTGTTCTGTAATAGCGTATTTCGAGATACCTACTGGATCATAATAATATAATGATTGATGATTGAAATACACTATTATAGAACAAAATAAACATTACACGATACCTTGACAATATATTATATTGATAAATTATAGTCATTATGTTACATAGGACTAATACCTACTTATATAATAAAAAAGTTTCATTAAAAACCGTCCAGTTCTTTTTGCGTGACAGATATACAAGACACAGACGAAACGAAGCGTTCTACAGTTTTATTATATGTATATAGATATTATATTATGTACTATTTGACTCGACAGTCGTTGGCTTGTCAAAATATGTTGTCATGGTAACGTGTATTGTTATGATCCATTATTTGGCTTTACAATAGTGTATTTCAAGTCAAGATACCGACGGCAGCAATTTAATATATACTAATAAATTATAGCAATTATGTTACCGAGGACTAATACCTGTATAACAAAATGTTTCATCAAAATTCGTCTAGTGGTTTCTGTGTGAAAGCCGCAGAAGACATTGACATAATTACGTCTTCTATAGTTTTATTATACCTTATTTTTTACCTTATTTTTTAAAATGTGCACAATAGAGTACATTTCATTTACTTATAATTATTAAACTAGCCGAGAAATTCCATTGTATGTAGCAGCTGCCGCTCCGCTATCTCCTCCACGTTTTTCTGCCTGTCCGAGATCCCTACTGCTATTTTCATACACAGGTATCTTTGAAAAATGTTCCTATATGTCTACTCGGGTAAGATTTAACATATAAATAAAAAA
>LUGF01031343.1:319491-337810 GCA_001625245.1 Calycopis cecrops
CTATAACTTTTTATTTCGTTAACTTAGAAGTGTGATTTTATCAAGGCATTTCAGCTTAATCCCTTCACGCGTTTTAGAGAAAAAGGTCTTGACAGACGTACAGACAGACGGACAACAAAGCGATCCTATAAGGGTTCCGTTTTTTCTCTTTGAGATACGGAACCCTAAAAAATAGCGCTAAAAAATTTAGAATTAAATTAAAAAAAAGAAATTAAAAAAATTTATATCATTAAATAAAATCTAAATATATTATATGCGTGTGTGAATGCATAGTACATTCGTATACAGATATTTGAAAAAAATCATAACCTTTTTTTTTTCGGATTATGTGGACCGAGTTACAATGTATAGAAGTAAGGGGTATACTGATTTACAATGTAACAGCAGCAATGGTAGCTGTCACTTGGCATGCCTATACGTGTTGCCATACACGTGAGCGTTTTACTTATCTTTTCATAGAAATTCTTTTAATAAATGCCCATGTTAAAAACATTCTGATAAGTAAAGATGCCTTAGGCCAGAGGCCTTATCGCATTCTGAGTCGTAGCATTCGTATCTATTCGTTTTATTTTAGTATTTTATTGGAATTCTCATAATTTGTGTAGGTGCTAATGTTAGTTAATTCACGAAAAAGTGCACCGCTACATCATAAATTGGAAAGTCGTCGTCAGGCAAAAGAATATCTCGGAAAGACAACTTTTATTTTTTTAAGAATTGCTGTTACAAGCATCAGTAAATGAAAGCCACTTGATCCCGAGCTTTTTCGGTTCGTTTGAGGGACAAAACAGGAATAATGTGTCTTGTCTAGCTTTTCATAGTTGGTAACGTTTTATTTAATATACTTGTGTGCGTTTGTTATACTTAATTTAATGCTCCTATATGTATTCTTTGTAAAATGTTTGTATATGCACAATAAAGCACACACATAACGTGCACAAAAAAAAACCAAAAAAAAAAATATACTGTGTTAATATATTAATATAAACTGTGTTAACAGTTTTGCGGGACTACCTATATTTAAAAAATGTAAGTTTGTTGCTTGTCTTATAAATTAAATTAATTAAATAATAAAGTAAATCAATTAATAGTAAAATCGGCGCTTCATGGTCCAGGTAAGCGACACCGTAAAATGTCAGTTCAATACGGCAACCTAGACTTTTTACAGTGGCGCAATTGTCATCTATCCTCACACTGTACATTTATTGACACATTGTACAATGAAATCACAGTCATGACCTAGCGTCGTATATCTTATTGTAATTTTTGCCGAATGTCAGGTAATTACTCTATAAACCCATAATTGTACTTTGCCCTGGGGTTTCACCTGTGTCATATGAATAATAAACATCACCCCCTTACAGGTTCAATTTCTAAAAATCCATATCTTCACATTATAAAAGTATAGGAGGTATACCAGTGAGCGTCATGTGGACAATAAAATAAAGTCAGTGAAGAAAGATTTAATTGACAGTAACTTATGAATTATTATTTGCTGGAATTTCATTTTCATTGAATTGCTTGATTTTAATTACAATTCCATTTTTTTACACACATTTTACCCTGGCAAATTAGTCAACAGTTTCCCTAACGAGTCTTGCTAATATACTTATTGTAAGCGGAATTCGGAGATGCCGAGACATCATCAATGTCAACAAACGTTACGCTAATGAGCATTCGCGACGAGGGTGAGTGTTTTTACTGAGATTCATCACGGGGCTGCCGTCGAAACATGCAAAAAAATTCCTTAAATACTTCTTTGACTACGTTAACTATTTTAGGAAAGTGTCTCCATTTCGTTTTGTAATGTTTCATGACTATGCCTAAATGATTTTATATGATGAATATTTAATTAAGATAAACTGGTTCATCGTTTGTCAATAATAATAATTTACATAAAAATTACATTTCTCGAAATTTGTCGGGTCTAACTTTAAAACCTGTACAGAGTTTTAATAAAATGTTGCTCGATGTATCTGTATCCAAAATAAACTATTGGTTATATTTAATTTGTATTATAAAAGCCAACGTGTAGGTAACTCGTGGTGGAATTTTTATCATTCTTGACTGAATCAGCCAATTCTTACAAGAACTGATCACAACTCTAGATAGGTATAGGTATTATAGTGTACAAGTTCGGCGTAGATATTGCAGATATTATAGAGATGCATATTCTAATCCTCTATTGGAATTTTACAACTACCACGATCCACGGACTATCCAAGATACAAGGAGACTCCAAAACTGCAGACTGGCATTATGATTTGTAAATCCTAGTAATATTATAGATGCGAAAATTAGTATGTTTGTTTGTTACTCCTTCACGCAAAAACTGCTAAATCGATTTTCATGAAATTTGACATACACATACACATAACAGATTAACACATAGAATAGTTTTTATTTCGAAAAAATGTTCTTAAGATGGGGATGCCATGGGATGTATTCCACGGGATCGAAATTTACGCGAGTGAAAAAAAAGATAAAAATAAAAAATCCTTTTATTTAATCTGAAATCATATAATCTGTTAGTGTCATATGGTTTTAAGGAAGATAAGAAAGGTAAGTGGTACTGTCCATTTTATTTAGAAGCAGCACTTCCAGATTGATAAAAGCCGGTGACATACGGACGAATGGGTGGGCGGATTATTAATATCCGAAGTGTATTTATTTTTTCAGGTGCTGTGTTGTGTCTCTTCAAAGGGTAAAAATTTAAACTTTCCGATTCTTAAAATATTTTTATATTATTCACACAAGTCTGGTTGGTCATGTCTAGTGGTTACAACAATATACATATAATATTTTATTACACAGAAACATGCACAAATTCAAAACAAATATAATATTTATTGTTTTAATTAACATTATAAAAGTTTTAACACGGAGTCGGTGAAAATTATTTCTTAAGGATATTTAACATTTCATGGTGTTTCTTCAAATGTTCAAACTTGTATAAGTGTTCTACTTTTCATAACTTTTAACGATTCCTTGCCGAGAATGATTTATTTAAGTCAAACCGCACTGAACAACAATATTCACGATTTGAAAAGTTTGCTGCGGCGTATTTATGTAAATCCTTCAGCATTTAGGCCTTATTTACTATTTTGAGCACTGACAATTACGATTATCAAAATAGGTTAGAATTGGAATAAATTGTCAAAAGTTTTTTTATAGTTAAGTACGGAATTTGTACTAAAGGATGCGAAGAGCAGTGTTGTGGATTTACAACAAAAAATAATTTAAGAGTTATTAATTTTGTCATTACTTGAAATTAAATAAATCGTCAAATTTACTGGTAATTAATTAACTTTACGGACATTTAATAAAACCAAACGATTTTGTTTTGTCTCAAGGAAAGCGGAGGCTTGCAAATTGGTAGATGCAAACATGACCTTAAAGTTCTCAAACCTTGTTATTATTAATTTTAAATTTATTTTCATATTAAATAAAACAATGATTAAGATTTCGAATATATTTTATAGCATAGGAGGCAAATAAACAATTGGGCAACCTGATATTAACCTGGAGTCTTTTAAGTCATTTAAGTTACTTAAATGATCACTAACGCTCAAAGACATCCGCTACACCAGAGCTCTAACGGATCTGTGGCGGCCTTTTAGAGATGAATAAGTTATTTTCTTGAAGATACGACCCAGGGCCGTTCAATCTGGAAATACAAGAACAGGTAGGGAGACAATTGATTTCCATGTGGCCGGGATGAAAACGGAGTTCGGAAGATAGGGGTTATGACATGAAATTTAGTGTAAAGTCCTGTAATGAAAACTACGGGTATCCGAACGATTCCCCGGAACACTTCCCATGATAAATGCAATAGAAGATGTATAGTGAGTTGGCATTTCTAAAGTATATAAAATCATTATCATTATATCATCAGCCTATTGCAGTCCACTGTTGGACATAGGCCTCCCCTTTTTTAAGGTACATAGAATCGTTTTACATATATCACAGTAAAAATTTTGGACTGTCTTAGGAAGTTTTACTCCCCGTGTAAGACAATTTGGAGGACGATCATCAAGAGCAAGGTGTCCACCATATTTTTTTGATCGATTTGAGTATATTCCCAAATTCAATTTACATCTCACCGATCATTGACTTTGAAATTAGTAATCGCATCTCGTAAAAGTTAGAGCGTTAGATGCGCAAAGATATCAATCATCTGTTTTTTCTACTTTTTGCTTTTTTTTAAATGAGCAATTCTCAGGTAAATACATATGCCTTTACCTTTTGTTGTTACATTTTTATTTTCAGATATCTGTACCACAATGATGATTCATTCAGTCATTGTAAAAGATAAATCGTTAATTTGAATATTAAGGATAGTCTAACTAGCCTTAGTGTCGTCAGCGTTTCCATTTCCCACAAGCGCGCGATGCGAACTTGTTAATTTATTACCTGACTATAATGTACGATGAGTTTACCAGCCTATTTGCGATATTTATGGGTGTTTATCTGATAATGTCATTCCGTATACAGTCTTAACTGAACCTATTATTGGTAGGTATAAACAACTGTTCTAAACTCGAGATAGTTCATTTGGGAGATGAAATAAAGAAGATCAACGCTTCTATATAGGTACGTATTTGACGGTTACCACCTGTCCGATAACTTTTATTGATTTTTTTTTATAGTATACGAGCATGTATACGAGGGCCTCTTAATCACTAACGAAGTTTATTGATATTAGAGTACCCATATATGGATTATTATATATTATAATATTATAAACATAAGATATATAGAGTTTCTAGAGACAGCATTCCACCCCTCCTTCTCCCAGCCCAAAACTGTTTGGTTGTGCATATGTTAAAATCATTATCTCGAAGATGTATAATTTTACGACCAATATAGAGACAATTTTGATTACACCATTATTCAGATAGCCGTACACATAATTTTAAAACTCTAGCCGTACACACAAACGTATCCTATTATCTAAAATATTATGCAAATCGTAATGCAAATGAGGTCCGCGCCGAGCCATTTTGTTATCGCCCTCATATATTTTACAACTTTCGTATAACTTGATAGGCCCAACAGAATAAATAGGGGGTCAATAAAGTTTAAGGCACGAAACCATTGTTTCAGCGTTACACAGTATATTTCAAAGGTTAATGGGTATATAGGTAATAGCTATGGTTTAAAGCGTTTATAGGAAACGGGGACATTAACAACATTTTGATCCAGACTTAGGAAGTTTGTAGTACAAAGGGAGCTGACCTTATGATTTCTATGTCAGAATATGAATAAGCTTTACCCCTAGATCTAATAAATTAAATTCACCACTACCATTATTTATGAGGAATACTACAAACTAACAACAACTAACTACTAACAACAAAAGCGGCCAGGATTTTGTGTTTTCCTTGTTGTTGTCTTTTGAATACTAATCTAAACGTACATAACACAGATACCATCACGCTATAATGTGTATGCGACAGGTTATAATATAATAAGTAAAACAACAGGGCGTTGCTATTTTTAAATAAAATCGAAAATTAAATTAATCCGCCCAAAGAAATTTGAAGTCATGAAGAACAAGACAAGTAATTTTAATTGAGTTACAATAACATATTTAAAAAAATTACAGTAAACAAAAATGGTAGTAGGTAGAGTAAAAAATAATACGACACGATGATACCGATGCAAATAAAAAAGTAGCTGAGCTTTCGCGGTTACTGCGGTGTGATATTTACCAATGGGCCATGGAAGAGACTACCAGAGATTCCCAAACTGCGAAAAATTTATCAGCTTAGCTGAGGTACTTCAATTTGTCGTGTCAGCCCGATTTTACTGCCATGCTGCCGCTGTTACTAAAACAAATAAATCCATTATTAATTATAATTATTCCCATCTCAGAATTTCTTAATTATTTTATTTAATTTTCTTTTATTTCAGTAGTAGAGGCTACTCAAATTTGAAGAGCCTTTTGATTCTAACTTGTAACAACATCTTGACTTTTTTAATTAAAACTCCTTTTCGCATATTAAATGTAAAACATTTTTTTAAGTGATGAATGTTTTAGAGGATTAGTGTGAATACAAAAACCTTTTATTCAGACATGATACCATAATTTTACATGCACAAATTACGAATAAGCATCTGTTTTACATTTGATTAAAATTACCTTGACCGGTTTAATCATTTAAGAAACTCAATTTTTTTTATAATCCGAATATCTCAATAATTATAATTCTTCGAGTATTTTTGATTTGTAAAATCATTATTAATTATAATAAGGACATTAAAAAATATAATTCATAAGAATAATTTATTTTTTTTTGTACGGAAAACTTCGGTCGTTGACTAAGGGGGTTTATTCCAAACGTAAAATGTTAATAATATTTAAGCTAAGTATAAAATTATGAGTTTAGTTAGAGTATATTCGAAAGATAACACTATACTATTTTCCATAAAATTGTCAATTTTAGGAGAGGGAAAACTAAGAACAAACAGAGAGTGGCGGTTGACAGAAGGCTGTCAACGTGTTCCGGGGTATGTCCGGGGAGACTGTTTCCCTACGCTGAAATAAGTTGAGGGATATGGGTTGCTGTGGTGTTGTTTCTGACAGTTTTTTGCTGCAATGTCTAAATGTGAGGAATGTTTTGTGTTACTAATTCATGCGACAAATCAAATATTACTTACTACTCATGTGTTAATCACACGTGATTAATAATTTATGTAATTACAATAAGATCATTTTACTATATCACTATTTGAATATCTCTTTGAAGTAACTGGCTAACTTTGAATATATGTGGCAAGGACCTCGAGCGATTTTTGAGTTACGACACGTTACGTTGATCACTTCTCTAGTAAGTCAAAGGCACAGTCCTATTTTTATGAGATGGCACCACAGATGTCTTTAAAGACATTTGCACTACCAAAATGGAACTTTTTACCACAGATTGCCCAGGTTATTTTTACCAATATCGCTTGCATCACATTGATTCATTCGGACAATCTACCAAAAACAAAGACAATTATGGCGTCGAAGAGAATGAAAATAAGCTTCCATTGTCAAGTATAACTTTGAATAAAATTTAATAATTTTAAATCATACGCATATAATCACCGTTTCCAGTTGCAATATTTAGTAATTACCATTTAATGTCAGTCAATACTCAGTACTATCCCAGCTCCAGCCATGCTGAAGTCAATAAAAATAAGTTATCAAGGCAGAAATTTAAAAGTTCTTTATAATAAATAAAATTCATTGAGGCTTGAGAGTCGACGAGCAGAATGAGATTTGAGACTTGTCTCGTGGAAAGAAGTTTAAATTACTTTTCTGCTTGGGTGCCAACGCTATTTACTATGATATTTTTAAATACATTTCATCATAATTTTTTAAATTAGATTCATAATTGTAAATTCCATCTGTAATAGGTTTTGATAAGCAGATAATGATTTCTAAGACTTAAAACAAGTTTTATATTTAAGATAGGAATAACTGTATCAATTTTTTTTAAGTCTACTGTCATAACGAACTCAAAAATAAAAGTTGGTACAATCGTTCTGAAGTTGTGGGTTTACACCTATTTGGGGGGTTTCTTTTATATGTATACTAACCGCGCTCCTCGGGTTCACCCTCGTTAGCTTGGGTCCGATTGAAGCATCGAGTTAAAAAACAGTCGTTGGTCGATTATCAAACCTCGGACCATATATATCTCGTGCAAGCGTAAAATACGAATTAATTAACCAAACTAAGAAATAATATATACAAACGTCCTTGTGACCGCTGACGGCTAGGGAACTGACAAGGTCGTCTAACGATTACTAAAATAGAATGAAAATACTAAAAACATTATCATATACATTCTATTTGGAGCTCCATTAAGGTATTTTTGGGGTTCCTTAGTAAACGAAGAACTGTCATGTCCGTCAGTCTGTCCGCGGTTTTACTCAGAGACTATAAATACTAGGAACTTGTAATTTGGTATGTATGTTGATGAATCATGGCAAAAAAGTGGTAGAAAACCGAATTTATTTTTTTTTTTTTATTTTTAATTAATATGTACTTATAGGTAATGTGTATATGTAACGATCAGTAAATTATATTGAATCTGTAATCAATTATACTGTCTGTCTTATTGATACAATATCCACTGAATCGCGTGGGTTTTCAATAAGAGCTATCTAACAAGAGTTTCGAAGATTTAACAAAGCAACAATATTGAATTGGAATTGAAAGAAATCGCTTCACTTCAGCGTCTGTACGTGTAACGCTTATCAATAATACTGAAATTTCGTATTATTTGCATAAAGCGGAGTGATTTCCTTATTGAAAATACGTAGCTTCTGTTAGTATGTACAATATTCGCTTGCTTAATATTAAATTACACCTTTTGTATCGTTGGCACATACTTGTTAATTCTAAATCTTAAAACCTTTCAAGGTAATAACATTTCATTCATTGAAGATATGTCAGACAAAAGTGATGGTTATATACCTACATAACGTAAACTTTAACCTTTGCTTAATATAATACCGGCGTAATATGATGTGATTATTGTGCCATATTTCATATAGGTAGTAAGACTTTAAAGTAAACTTTAATAGATTTAAGTAAAGTATAACGAAATTAGAATACGTAAACATTAGCCTATGTCGTGTCTATGTCGATATATTTGTCGTTGTTTGGAATTATAACTGTGAGAAAAAAAATAGACACACGTAGACACAGCTAGAAAAGAAAGGTGTGACTTTGACACTGGCTTATATGGCTGCATTAAACCGGTTTATAGCACGATAAGTAAACCTCCATTTTATTGGTGTTGCTTACGAACTCTCATTTTTTTTACAGGAACCCAATATTCCTTTGAATCTTGCCAACGCCATATTCATTTGCTGTAAGTTAGGGACATGTATAAACGTTATACGGTTTCAATTATTATAGTTATAATATTGCGCTTATTATACATGAATGGCATAAAATTTTCAAAATATTGTGTTTTAAGCTGCCGCGGCCGCTAGTAACGGCATAATATTTAGCGCGACACAAATCTTACAAACAATTTCTACTTTTAACCGTACTTTATCTAAAATACTTTGTTCAACAAGAAAATGCTCTTATTTGTGCCTCTTCCGGGAATAAAATCACACTTTGCCAACTTCTAAACTGTTTTGTAATAATCATTCAACTATGCCTTTTGCGTTCTTTCCTTGGCAACGTTAATTCTTGTAACTTACTTCCACTTTTAAACTTTCTACCGAGACTTCGATCCTTAAAAAAAAAAGTTTTTATAAAAGTTTTTAAAAATTATGTGCACAATTTTTTTTCATTTAAGCCCGTCTAGTTAATTTTATACACGTCCTTTTAGGCCTTCATTGCAGCCGAATGGAATTTAGTGTTCTTATAACAACGGTGTAAATTGATTATGCGATTGAGTTTATTTAGATGACGGAAAGTGAGAACGCATCTGCATATTTTCTGATTGTACCTCACACACACACACGCGCACGCACGCAGTTACGCATAATACGTCATATCAATTGTCTGTTTGCTCATTTACTCTGTATGCAATCACAAATATGTATATAGTATTCGCAAACGGTAGTGCTAAGAAATGTATTCTATCTCTTTTATAAGTGCTTATGAGCTAATAAGCGTACTCATTTCGAGTTTCGTCGTGTCTACAATTTTGGCATTCCTTACCTTCTTAGCATCTTCATTTCATTTACCTGAGTGCCTAACACGTGTTCACACTCGAATATCATAGATAATTCTAAGTAGTGTCTTTAGTTTCCTTAATCCGGTAGTCCATGGAGGTGGAAGGAGAAAGGAGGACAACGCATTTGTATAGCCTCTATGCGAATGTCTATGGGCGTCGGTAGTCATGAAAATGGATCGACGTCTCGTTTGCCCCTATATTACTATATACCTACCATAAAAAAAGTCAAAAGACGTGGCGTAAATATTAGATTTTTAGAATCTTAAAATATTTACATTAAATTACATACTAAAACTAACAATTTACATTATTTTAATAATTATGCACTTGATACTAATACGTTTGTTGTGGAATTATTGCTGACTAGCTGCGCACCGCGGTTTAAATTTCGGAAAATAACACATAAACAAACATTTTTTCGGGATAAAACTCTGGTATGATTATCATCCAAAAACGTTTACATTTAGCGTTTACTGCGGTTTGATAGTTTTCGGCGTCAAGGAAGAGAAAAAGACACATTTATCCATTGTGTTGGTTTCCTTGGGAGTCGCTAGTTATGACGAAGCTTCAAATGCTCGTTTGTCCCCCTATCCTTTAAAAATACCACTCGTTCAGATCGAGCTATGTACTTTAAAAAGTACCTTTCCCAATTTTGTAATCTTTTGAAGAAGGTTCTGTGAAGGAATCTGTTAGGAGAGATAATATTATATGGACCAAAACTTCCCAATTAATAAGGCGTGGCGGCTTATCGATAATAACTACTATCGTTTTGCGACAATTAATGTAGGAAGTATTTTATGTAGTTTCCACTTGATAGGTGATATTGATATTGGTATATTATTTGTTCATGGAGACCATGGAACTGTCCGATCCTTTTGGCGATTACATACATCTGCACAATTGCTATTTTGATATTGAAATTATTTTAATTTTCCCTCCATTGAATTGAACATTAAAGCTAATTCTGAATTATTATCTATACATATAATAAAACTGTAGATGTCATTATGTCTGTTTCTTGTGCGGCTTTCACGCAAAAGATGGGATTTTTGTAAGAGGTAGTGCCACACTGCATGCTTGCGTGCAGTCGAATTGGGCTGGTACGGGGAGATACCTCTCGCTTACACGAGACCGGCGTAAAGTGACAGCTGTGCTGTCGCGTTTCGTGCGGTGTGTAAGTAGCCGGTGGCCCATGGAGGTGGGAGGAGAAAGAAGGGCAGCGCATCTGTATAGCCTTTATGCGGATGTTTGTGGTCGTCGGTAGTCATAAAAAATAGCTCCGACTGCTCGTTTGCCCTCCTATACCATAAAAAAAAATCTTCAAGAAAAGAGCTTATTGTTTCCTTATAGGTCGGCAACGCATCTGTTAGACCTCTGGTGATAAACACCATTTCACTATAGGTCTCACGGACAGCCCGCTGAGCAGAGCCTGCCTAGAGGCAGAGAAGACAGCAGCTCACGTGCTCACGTAGCGCACGGGAGTGGCAGAGCTACGAACGTCCTACCTAGGAAATCCGGAAATGCTCCAGACGGCATGCGCCAACATCAAGAAACTGGTGGCCTTCCTGAAGGAGCTAAACTGGAAATGACATGTGAAAGTGAAGAAGATGAAAAGGCCAACCCACACGCAAATAAGGCGCAATAGCGTCGTAGGCGTTGGTGATCACTCTACATCTGGTTACCAACTGCTCGTTTGCCTCCTATGCTATAAAAAAAAGAACTATTATACATATTTTGATGAAACTTTTTTGTTATATAGGTCCGTGTGCCCTCGGTAACACATAGGCTTTTATCATTTATCAACATAATATGTAGGTAAAGGTACAAGTTGGAAGCGGACGACATGAGGTTACAGCAGACGACGTGTCGCAGCGACACTACTGGTTTCTATGTATTTCTATGAAATTACCTCTGTAGTTAGCGACACGAAGCTAGCGACGCGTCGTAGAGCGGCAAACGCCAGTGTCGTCCGACCGCGGATCAGTAGTGTCGCAACGTCACGTCCAGAGAGTGTATTTTTGAGATGGGCAAAATGTATCACTGACAAGAAAAGAGTGATATATATTACTTCCTAATTCCCATTATGCATTTTATTTAATTGTCATAAAGCACAAAATAGCTATCAATTGGATTCCATCTGCTGTTGCCATCTGCGGTCGGGTTCCAATTCATGACCGCAGCGATGTGTCGCAACGACGTGTCGTGACGACATGTCGCTGCGACACGTCGTCTGCTGCAACCTCATGTCGTCCGCTTCCAACTTGTACCTTTATGCTGCAGTCGGTATCTCGTTCGGGCAAAATAACAGATTAAAAATTTCAATAATGTCAAGACAACGGCTGTCAGGTCGACTAGTATAGAATAAATCAGAATAGTTAGACGCAGCCGCTGCTAATGCTACCGTCTCACGCTACTGAAATCATCTGCATCAGTGCGATGACCCAGATAAATAAATGCTATGCAGTATTGACGAGCCTTTTTTTATGGCATTGCCGCACAAAGCGCAACACGATACATCAGTATATTATGTGACGTTTGAGAATGTAGGCCACGCATGGGAAGACAAAAATAAATTATAACGAAGATTGAAGTCGAATATGAATATTTTTTTTTTATAGTAGGTCTAAGAAGGCAAACGAGCTGTCGCGTAGAGATTATGTTGATGCGTTGCCCTCCTTTTTCCTTCCTCTTCTCTCCACGGGCCACTGGCTTCTTACACGCCGCAAGAAACCCAACAGCACAGCTGTCAATTTATGCCGGTTTCGTGTACCGACTCAATTTTACTAAAGTCAAGAATAGGAAAATTTAATAAATTATGTTTCATTTTCGACTTAATTAAAAACTCTATTAATATTATGTCCTTTATCTTTTAGGATTCAAAGAGTAAATAATAAATTATGCTATCGGATAAATCAATTTTTGGATTTTAAGTTGTACATAAAGCGACGCGGCAAAGTTTGGCTCACAGAAATTATATAAAAATCTTAAAGGAATATTTCGTTTAATGAAACAAAGAAATAAAGAACATCAAACGACATTAGAAACAATATTGAAACCAGACATAAGTCATTTTATTAGTAAAAGGTTGGGATTAACTCAAATTGCGTACGAATTGTGACATTGGTATTAAATAACAAATACCATCTAATACAACTTGAAGAAAATGCCAAGTTTCGCAGTTCAGTTTTTATACCGTAAATAGACGTGAGATCCAATTTACACCAATTCGGATAATTTATATACTACTTACTACTTATTAAAAGACCTTCCGTTTTAAGGTATTACCATTATTTGACAATATGAAAAATATTTTGCGTTCTAATTAAATCCTTTTACACCATATATATTTTGGCACCTAGTATTTTATTATTTACCAATTATTTTAATATATAGATTGTTATTAATGAAACCCTGAATTTTATTCATACAGTTGATAATTTAACATTAATAATCATTCAATCAATTAATCATAAACATAATTATCTTCATTGAAAACTAGCTAAGACTGACTCGAGCTAATTATATGTGAAAAGTAACAACTAAACAATTCCTGCACACAAACAAAAAGGATCTTACGCAAATAATTTACTTTTCACTAAAAATTTTATCTTCTAACATATAATTTATTTATTTGTTATGTTCTGAAATCGAGATAATCAAATAGTGCAACCAATTACAAAGCTAAGTCCTAGTTGATATCGTCCAGAATATAATATTGTAAAAAAGCTTAATATTTTAACGTTTTATTGGAACGATGGAAAAAGTTTCTCAATATCGTCTATCCGAGAAATTTGACGGAACGCTTAGCATGGAAGTTCTGAGAGCGGTCCTTAATCAAATTCTGGGAAATCTGCTATGAAGTTCGATTTATATTTTATTTTCATAACAAATATTTACAATGGAAGAATGTTTATGCGGTTTATGCGAACTGTCTGACTTGTCAATGATTGTCAATGATATAAATATATGTAGTCTAGTCAATTTAGCGATTAACCTCGGAATGAGAGGCAACATGCTAAATCATTATATTATACTAGCTGTACTCTGCATGCGTAGTTATGCCACCAATAGATAAATTAGCATGTATTATCACAGAAATATATAAACTCATTGGATTGATAGTGGCGCCCTCTGTTGAAAATTGGTAGTACCAACTTAGAAATCGTGGGCATTCAGAACAACTTTACTAAAGATATTCACACTCTCAAATGCATGTTTATGATTCTATAAAGGACATACATACAAACATTCGTTTTTATTTATGTAGATAATTTAGTGTCTGTGAAACAATGGAAATACATATAAAATTTCAACTCAATCAGTCAAGCGGCACCAACAGCAGCACCAGCAGAATGCCTCTTAAAACGAAAATAAATAGATAAGTTATATTTCGAATAACTGCTATTAGAAATTTGATAGTACTGTTATCTCATGTAACACAAACAAAACACAGCCAAATTGGTCAGCGGATAGCTTTGACTTGTTTGATATTTTTCGTTGTTTGAACAAATGATATCTTCGCTTGCTCTCTACGAATGTCATTTAATTCAATTCATATTTCGTTTCTTATTAATTTAACGTATTTCTCTTTCGTATTCTATTCTTCTTTTTCTTTGAAATAGTTTTTGTAACGAGCTATTTATTTACTACTACTTTCGTTAAACATCTAAAAGCAAATTTATTTCTTTCTATTCTCTAGCATTTGCACCGAAATGATATAGTTATTTACTCGTACAGACAAATTATATTGTGGTTATTTTTAACACTTTTTCTGTCATACGACTGCTTCGTGGTCTAGTGGTAAGCAGATACTGATCATAAGTTCTTAGATTTTGTTCTCTTTTTAGACTGTGAAGTCAATAAGATTTTTCAATTTCCTAAAACAGTCGGAGTCAGGATGACATTAAGGCATCGATCCTGCCCCTTATTTATCCATGGTCATGTCGAGCTTCCGTTTTTCGAGGTAGTGAAATGGTGGAATAGGGAGTGTAATATTAAGCCTACGCACATACTTGTGTACTGGTCGCTACTTTTTATAACGAAGATGTACCAACGAAGCGGAGTTCTGTCAGACTAAGGAGCCAGACATCATTAGTCTAATCTCTGCTAATAGTCTTATAAACCTTGTTGCAATTTTACGACAACTTTATTAATTTTGCGCGGTTCTTGGTGCAATGACCGCTTCTTAACTATACCAAGTTTTACTATATTCAAGTCTTAACTTTAGTTATTTATATATTTATATTTTTTTCTACACGAATCTAAGAAAGACTTGAAACCGATATTTTTTAATACTTTGGTGTTTTATACGAAAGATATTGTACATTATGCCACAGAACTGGATAGAATTACATTTCTCTCACTCTCTCTTCGATCTGTTTCTTCTCTTATTTGACTTTGGCCCAGGTTGCTAACACACAGGAATAGATGTAAGACTTTATCTCCTGCGTTAAAGATTGCATTTTTTATTATAATATTATAATTTGGTTATATATAAGTTTAATCTATTTCATATAAATACTCAAAGCTTTCCAGCCCACTATCCAGATTTGCTTACTTCATTTAATTCAGTAAACATAGGCGTCATTCTTATATCCGAATCCTAACTCACCATCTACCTACTTGTTATAGTTTATCGGGGTTTAAATTCACCAGGAATTATGGGATGGGTAAAGAAGGTGGCGGTGCTGCTTTTTATCTCCGATTCGATATTGCCTACACTATTGTTAATACATCTTCGCGACCTCCACCAGATGACAATAAAAACTATAATGATAAAACAAACTACTGGAAAATGCCTGAATATTTTGCCAATGACATAATATGCTAAAACAAATGATTATATTTTTATCTACTATGACAAAAATTATACGTATAGTTATTTTACCAGTTACACTCCACGTTTAATAAGCGCAGGTCTCTCTACATACATTTCTTAATCACACCACATCTATGATCTATTCTAATAAAACTATTTAAAATTTTCTAATAGGCCGAACCATATCGGGTCCCAGGTATGTACCTACTGGATAACGATATACATTAGATATTAATTTAATACCTTAACCAGTAGGGTATAGGTATATATTAGATATACAGGGTTAAATGTAATTAACGCAAGACTTCTTGCAGGCAGCATGTCTACATCAATACCAACCACATTTGTTCTGCGACTTTTGAAAATTAATAGTTTTTAAAATTTTAATATTCCCATACAAAATTAATATATTGCCTCTGAACTATCATTTAGTCTGCGTGCGGCTAATAAAATAGCGCGGGAAACGCGCGCGGCAAGATAGTGGCTCCCGCGCGTCATTCTTACAAGATACAGAGTAATAAATAACAGAGGGTGCAAACATTTTTTGTTTTTTTTTTGTGCTATTTATCTAGATTCGTAATAAGTCGTAGAACAAATCGCTCCTTGAAAAGAAAAGGGCCACAAATCGAAAGTCGTAAATTTTACAGGACGGCCAAAACAAAATTCTGAAGACGATTTTTCTTTAAATTTCATGTTTTTTTTTTATTTATTGAATAAGTTAATGTGATCATTAAACGTATTTTTACGTATTCTATTGTTTAAAAATAATAGTATTTATACATCTGTTACCAAAGAAGCTAAAAATACACAAAAGTCCCTTTTCTTTTAAAAATTTGGATATTATTCATAAAATTATGTCAAAATAAAACTTAATCTTCAAAAATAAATGTTTTATTATATCTTTCTTCAAATTATTTTACTTTAAAAGTATTATTACTAATACCAATCATGTTAACTTTAACACAATTTAGAATCTTCTGTAAAAACTAAAAAAATCGTACAATATAATAATGGCAGGATAACGAAAATGAGTGAATTAAATTATTTATTCTAAATTTAACAATTTAAAAACTTAAAATATGCCAGTTTATTGAATTATATTCATGTTGTATAATTACGAATTCAACAACCACATCCCATATCTCACGAAATATGAGAACAATTCTAAAGAAGTAACAAAATCAATGACAATTTATATAAAAACTGTTAACAATATGCAATTGTTTTATAAGATTACAACCAGACAGTAGTATCCAAAGCCCATTATAATTTAACTGTCCTATATTAATACTATTAATGTTAGAAAAAATATAAATTTGGTACTATTTAGCTATAATATTTTTCTCAATAACTTTAAATTTGTAAGTCAAGAAGCTTTAATGAGTGAAATAAAAAACGGGGTATGCGTTTTTTATGTCACTTATTTTAAGTCTATGTTATGCTTTTCTTGAAAATTAATTTGTAGTCTTACTTTGGTCAATGTGCCTACCACAGTGAACTTTTAATCGACAATAAGCCGGCCTGGTACATATATAAGTGATGATTTAAGATCCGTTAGAATTTAGAAATATTCCTTTGAATTAATGAGTGAGCAGCGTCTCCTTCATTTTACTCGTGGCCTTTTATTACAAACTAGTGTACCTGACAGACGTCGTCTTGTCATTGACTTGAAAATATGTTATCACGGTAACATGTAATGTTATGTGGCCGAATTAATTATCAATCCGATCAAAATTTTGTCCTACAATAGTGTATTTCAAACCATCAAAGTACGTCCAGTAGTTTTTGCGTGAAAGCCGCTCTAGTAACACAAAATAACGTCTTCTACAGTGTTATCTATACGTTTAACAAAAGAGTAATATTATATAGTAATAATAAATAAAATCCGTAAACATTGAATATATTTCGAAACGACAACCTAATTGGAGACGATATTAAAATATTATGTTAAAATAGTCAACATCAAAAACACTTTTTACTGCGGTAAAATCGCTTATACCTACGGGAAATCGAAATTTGGGCACACTGCAAGCAAACAATAACAAATCACTTTGATTATAATATTACTACGCTACGCAAACGAAGTACCACCAGCTATTCTATTTAGATGTGTGTGACGCTTCTTGTTAATTTCGACAAGACATATTTTATTGTATGATATATCGCTAAGATAAATTAATTTTGTTGTACAGTAGTGGTGTGTACGCAATAGTTATACATCTACTATAAAAAAAATACAAATAAAAAACAATGTCAAATTCAGAAGAAGCCGTTTCATTTAAGTTTTTTAGATACATGAATAACAATTTAATTGACCAATTTAATTGACATCCGACAAAAAATGAGCTTCAGATGAAATGTTTGATGTTGTAGAATCACTCACAAACTACTTGAATTGGTAGATCAACCAATCTCTTCAATTACTTTTTTAATTTTTTAATGTCTTTTTGTTTGCTGCAATAAATTTTAAGACAATCTTCATACTCCAGTATTGATATGTGACCTTGATTGTCCGCTATGAAATTACTGATTAATAAAATAAAATGTCACGAAATAGTATAAGAATATGATAAAATTAGACATTTTGAAAAACAACAGTATAGGTACAGGACTGAAAACTTACTATATCATCGCAACATCATGAAAAAAGAAACTTTATTTTCACTCGTCAATTTTGTTTGAATAAAATATAAACATAATCATTAGTATTTTTTGTGGTAAACGGACATATTTCAAAGCTTTCCACTTTAGTTTTAAAAATAAAATAATTAAAGTACTCATAATTCCATGCAAAACGAACGCAAATCCAAAATGG
>LUGF01031349.1:25206-35840 GCA_001625245.1 Calycopis cecrops
AATCCTTTCACGCGTTTTAGAGAAAAAGGTCTTGACAGACGTACAGACAGACGGACAACAAAGCGATCCTATAAGGGTTCCGTTTTTTCTCTTTGAGATACGGAACCCTAAAAAGCACTAAGTATGCTTGGATTTATAATACGCAATTGTAAAGAGTTTAAAGATTGTAACGTAAAAATTGTTCTGTAGAATTCATTGGTTCGTAGCCGCCTCGATTATTGTAGCGTTGCTTGGAATCCTTTCTATGACGTTTACAAAAAAAGATTGGAGAATGTACAAAAGCGTTTTTTATGGCATCTTTCACATAGTAGCTTCCTATAGAAGAAACTTCCTTCGTATGACGAGCGGCTCAGGTATATTAAACTTAGTACTCTCTCCAGTAGACGACAATTAGCAGATTGTCTGTTTTTATACAAGCTCATAAGGGGACATTTAGACTCGCCAGATTTACTCTCCGGTGTCAACTTTTCTGCACCAAACCATCTGCCAAGAACAGGTCATAGAAAATTATTCTATAGGAATCAGACACGAACTAATTTGGGACTACAATCACCTCTCAATAGAATAACTGCCATATGTAATTTGATATATAACAAAAACCAGAAACTAGATGTATTCCACCAAAGTTATTGTTCATTCAAAAAACAGATTCTTTCCACTTTATGACATGTTTTCAGCTATAAAAAAAATGTAATAAAAAAAATAGAAATTAAAAATATTTATTATGTTAGTACTAAATAATATTATTATTTTATATGTTAATCAAATAATATATGTAAAATTAATATTTTTTTTTTAAGATATGAAAATGTATTGTCTTCTCTGGTGAATGTTGTGATTGCCTATAATTGAGGCACCATTTATCTTGTATGCTTTCATATTTAATTTAATTTAAATAAAAATGTATTCATTGTGTGCCTTGTTGGCGATCCATAATAAATAAATAAATAAATAGTGTATATTAGTTTTGTTATTTTGATAGGTATATAGGTATTTGAGAAAGGTCGATATCAAATTATAGTGTTACATTAAAAATAGAACTAAAATTATGAACAATATATTTTTAATATAAGTTCCATTAAATGTTTTGAAAAAAAATACTCATGAACGATGAAATATGCTTTAAATAAACCTAAAATGTATTAGATGAGTAAGAAACTTCAGACATCATTATTTAGGTAATTTATGGCGTATGCAAAATATAGTTGCCACTTTTATATACGACGACATTAGTATTCCGTTTTTAGGGTTCCGTAGCCAAAATGGCAAGAAACAGAACCCTTATAGATTCGTCATGTCTGTCCGTCCGTCCGTCCGTATTTCACAGCCATTTTTTTCTTAAACTATTGGGCCGTCGTAGTAGAAACTTTGTAGGTTGATGTATTATGTGAACCGCTATTAGAATTTTGAATAAAAATAAATAAATTAAGAAATAAAGGGCCCCCCCTTTACATAGAACTGAATCTAATTTTATTTTCATCCAACCTGTATATGAGGGATGCCTGTGAATAGGTTTTTAAAAATGACATTAAGGTTACTAAGACCATTTTTCGTCAAAATCAATCGTTTGAAAGATAGACGCTTCCTAAGTGGAAAAATTAGTGCCCCCCTTTTTTAACTTTTAAAATAAGAGAGTGAGAAGTCTAAAAATAAGATCTCAATGAAAACTATCAACGAAAATTGTTATGAGCGAGATATTATGATATTAGTTTTTAAAAAATATTACATATTAAAAATCAAAAGTTTTATATGGGTATTCAAATGGTTTCCTGGATGCTTAAAACTACAATTGGATCCGGTAGGTGGCGCTGCTGTCGGCATATCAACTACTAAACGTCTTGACCGATTGGATGGAAAATTTGTATGTCTACTTCCATTTTCCATTATTTCAAAGACACGAATGTATTATCTACGTATTACATAAAAATGAATGTTTATCTGTATGTCCTGTCCAGAATCGTAATGCATAGTGCATTTGAGAATGTGATGATCTTTAGTAAAGTTGTTCTGAATGCACTCACGAAGGTTTCTAAATTGGTACGGCCAATTTTCGACATATGGCGCCACTGTCATTCCAATGTACTTTATATATTATTGCTATGATAGTCCATGCTGACGTATTTGTTGGTGGCGTAGCAACGCGCTCACGGTACAGCTAGTAATAATATATTTTCTTAAAGTTTCTCATTAAGGAGGAAACTTAAAAGAAACATAGAAAACATTTTTTTATGTTTTTTTTTTGATAATTTTGATAATACAAAGAATATCTAATAGTAAAATTATAGTGACATTTAATAAATAACTTTTCTGTAATCTTCCATTTTTGTCATAGTCTCATGCCGTACAAGGTTAGGTATCCCGTGACCACAGCAAGGTGGCAGCATCTTCAGGTGATTATTTTTTATCCCCCGTCAAACTTATATTTTATAGAAATCTATTGATATCCCATTTGTTAGAAGCGGTCAGTAGTTTTTGCGCTCCCACACATCCAGACAATATGTTAAAATCATTACCCTTCCTTGACCGCGCCTTCGTCTAAAAAAGTTATTAATACAGCCGACAGTGCGATACCGTATGGCGTTAGTGGACTGAGAAGATTATTTTTTGTCGACTGTACGCGTAATAAACTATGATAAAATATACAATAAATCCCAATGATGTGCAAACCTGATTTAATGAATTCTTATCAACCGTTATATGGTAAACGGGTACTTTGTTGCGAATTTTCTTATTCATTTTTGAAGTCCGCTACCGAGCGATCTTGTTTATTGATCTAGGTTTATCATCACGATGGGCACCGAGCGCCCAGATGGATCACGGAAGAAATAAAATGAAATGAAGTGAAGTGTAGGGCAACACGTCTGTGTTACCTTTATGCGGATGTTTATGGACATTGGTAATCATGAAAATGGCAAACGAGAGGCACCTGCGTTACTGGTTTGGGAGTAACTGGTAGACCATTATAGGGGTGAAGGACAGAAGGGCAACGTTATTACGTAGATGACGTAATAATCATGATGTCCTTTGGCAGCGGTAGTCATTAAACGGCTATGACAGGTCGTTTGCCGTCGAATGGTCGCTGCACACTTATCAACTCGAAAAGGGATCGTAAACGCCTCGCCTAGAAAAGCGAAGATGATAAGATTACGTTACGTTTCCCATTAGTGTGGGTTGCAGTATGAAGTTTCATGCAAAGAATACTGACCGGCTCGAGGTGATACGGTTACGATCCCTTTCCGAGTTGATAAGTGTGCGGCGACCATTATACTTTAAAAAAGCAAACATTATATTCTGATATTTAGTAGATGATGCTACTGTGAGACATGAGCCTGAATGTACTGGCTCAGGACTCTGAACTCCGCGCGCGAGCTCCACATATATTATCAGCTCTCGCCGGCGCCGCACACAATACCGAGCGGATCGTGACCGAATATTATAATGAGAGAGTAGAGACCTAATATGAATATGAATATGTAATCACACAAATTATTAATACTTAAATACTAGTCATTTTCGTGTTACTGGGATTTAGTCAGTAAGAGGCAATGTCGAGTAATGTGTCATAGTGAGAAAGATGACCTCTATTTTAGATGATACTGTGAAAGGACAGTTCACCAGAATATTATAATTATACGTCCGACGACCTTAGACGAGGTGAAAATTTTCATCAAAGATTTTGACCCTACATATTCCCTATGTAATATATTCCCATTCATTATATTATAAACAAAGTGCTTCAAACAAAGTCTTACCGCCCGCTTTAATAAACCTCCCGGTGTGCATAATTAATGACTTTCTACAGGGATGCATATTCCTAGAATCTCAGATCAAATAAAAAGTACTAAGTCTGAGCCTAGAATATATAAAGACATCACTGTCCAGGCTATACACAACAACAATCTTTCGTTCAATAAGTCTAACAGATCATTAGATAATCTCAATGAGATAATTGTCGCCCGCATCAAAAGTGGAATAAAATATATAAAGAACAGACTTGTAATTTGCATTTTGCGAAGTTCATAGTAAAGATATGTTTCATATTAAAAAAGCGCGTAACCAAAGTCTGTAATAGAACGCGGTACGTGTTTTTTAATATTTAATAGAAGTAGGATATACAAGGTCTGTATCCGCCGGATACATGTCACATTACAGTTAAGTATTTGCTTACGCTGGGCCCTAACAAACAGCCATTTTGGAGAAAATGCAAAATCACTTCTTGCGAATAGACACCGGCTGTCAGTGGTGTGTCTAAAACCTTGACCTACACATCAAGAATCAGAAGATCAGGCACCACGTCGCCTCAATCGTCTCGCTACAAGCGTATTTGGTTACGGTCCAAAATGTATGACATTCACCGGTCCCCGTTCGAGACGCGTTCTGTCGGACGAATCACGAAAACAGTCAAACACGCTCTTAGACACGACACCACTGTACCGCTCACTTGATGTAGGGACACGGAAACGTCCGCGTGGACGGTTGCGACACAAACGCTACAGCTCAGACACACGCCTATTCACATAACAGAAGCACAGAGTAAAGAGACGTACTCATGTGACAGAACATTGTTCGACTTTAAACAGTCCTATCGATAGGGACTAATCCCAATACTATCCGGGATTTGCCGAATTCAGATGACAGAATCCACGGCTGTATTCTGGTTGGGTATTGTGAGGGAGGTGACGTCTGACGACCCCTTTTCGTGCACGATCAGTTGACGTCCGCGCCCGCGCGAGTTCCGAAGCCCGAGTCTGGGGAGGAGGACGACTACCTAATCTCGTCGACTGACGCTCATGAATAGCAATCCGATGAAACCTGTTAGGCTTCTTTTTCATAGATAAGTTCAGAACCGAAACGAGAGTAAAATAAAATAGAATATCGGTGGGATACCGAGGAGACTTCACAAATACACATTAATATCTTTAGTTTATTGCGCACGAACAGTTATTAAATATTTACTAACGTTGCAACATTTGTGTATTCATTTACCTAGCCTCGGGACTTTGAGTTATATTCGGCTTTATTCATGTTAATATTACAAATGTTATAAAAATAAATATTTTATATTATTATATAGCTGAAGAGTTTGTTTAGCTTTACTCCATAATGTCGGAAAATATTGGCTAATAAAGAACGCGTTTCGTGTGGTGTGTAAGTAGCCGGTGGCCCATGGAGGTGGGAGGAGAAAGGGGGGCAGCGCATCTGTATAGTCTATATGCCGGTGTCTATGGGCGTCGGTAGTCATGAAAATGGCTACAACTGCTCGTTTGCCCCCCTATACCATAAAAAAAAAAAAAGAATGATTGGAAAAAATATTAGATATTGTATATATAAGTAATATTTTTACGCAAACGTAAAAATATTATACTGCTTTACAGTTATGACTCAAAGTTAAGGACAACAAGCCATTGTTATTTAGCTTTTATCAATATGTTAAAGATCGTTGAGTTTTAGACTATAAAATATTTATACATTATGTTATATTAATGGACGTATGTTAGAAATCGACGAAACCGGATCTGAAACACAAGAAATAAACATACAATAGGAGTTGTTTTATGTGTATTTCTTGAGCGTAAAATTTTAATAATCATCTGAATCTCCGCCGAAAAAAGAAACAAAAGAACAAAACATCTCTACCATTAAAGTGGGTATGTACAATATTTAATGATGTTGTATAGTCGCCAAGTTAAATACCATTAGCCCCAACAAATATTTATTGCATGTATACGAACTTGTGTAAATATCTGGTACTATTGGACTTGAGTTATATTAATTATGTACGTTCAAGGAAAAGTCATTATATGAATTTCGTATTTATTACTAATTGACACACAACGCTGAAAACTTATAGGGCCTCCTCCTCGGGCCGTTTGTCCTCAATGCTGAGGGTCGTGACTTCGACGAATCACTTTCTGCTGGACTATGTTTCGCCATCTTGTCCTATCTTTAGCGGTGTGGACGGCATCTCAGACTGTAGTGTTCAGCGCGGAGCTGATTTGGTCTGACCAACGTATTGGGCAATAACTTCTCTGTCTTTTTCCGTTTACTTTTCCTATCAGCAGCATTTTCTCCAAATTGTCTTTTTCTGGCGTTGTGGCCAAAATATTCGAAACATCTTCTTAAGCATATCGTGTTAAACCTCTTTGGTATTTTGAGCTCCGCCAAAATGGATGCATTGATCCGATGCTCTGACCAGGATTCCGAGCATTTTTTGCCAGCACCACATCTCGAAAGTGTCTACGCGTAGCTGGTCAGCCTTTCTTAGGGTCCAGGTCTCCGCGCCGTATGGGAAGATAGAAAAAACGAGAGCGGATACTAGTCTTTTTTTGTCTTCCGAGATAAGTTCCTGTCGGTCCAGATCTTTTGTAATTGGGTCATAGCACTCGTCCCCGGCCAATTCTTCGCCTTGTGTCCGGGTCACATGATCCATTGTTAGTAATAACAGATCCCAGGTAAGTAAACTCATCCACAATGTCTAATCAGAATGAAATTTTCAATCCACACATAATTCCTCTTTTCTAAATTCAGTTATTGTATCGGCAACGGGGCTGTCTATATTTCTCACGAGCACGGGCACAAAATATAGACGGCATTTACAATGACACACTCTAGTATTTTTAAACTTTGCACGGGATAAATGACAAAAAAAGGGAATTACATGTTACCTAGTTTTTAGGATACTAATATTAATATTATACCCGAAAAGATCACGATTCAACTACAAGGTAGCTATTACCTCTATTAAATTCTATAAATATCCTCCAATATATTAAATAATCTTATTGATGAGGTACCTATATACGGCTGGTACGATGCTCGACTATTATGACTGTTATGAACATAAATATCCGCATTGAGGCCTGTCATATGCGTTGATCTTCTCACCTTCCCTCAATGGGCGTCCAGCAGCGTATTTACCTCACGAAGCTCGACAACATTACTGTAATGCGCTAGAGCCTATATAATTATCAAATAAATATACATGAAGGATTTCAATCAAACACCAATCGATCGTCATAAATAGTAAACATTTTGTAATGGTTACTTTATATAAGTATTACCAACCGCGCTTCGCGGTTTGGCGTAAGTTTCGATCGCGTGAAAATATAGTGATGAAAAATAATGTTAGCCGATTCTTAGACCTACATAGACCTACAGATACAAAATTTTATGAGAATCGGTCTAGCTGTTTCAGAGGAGTATAACTAATATTGTGACACGAGAATTTTATATTTCAAGAGATTGTTATTGTTGTATTAGATGAAATCTATTTATTGGTTTTACCCCCTTTATATGGTTACAGACACAATGACAAATAGTCACGCACCACCGCCTCCATCAATGTCTCTACCAAGGCCACATTTAGTTGACAGTCTAAATTGGTAAGGCGGAAAATTGATGAATAGAAACCTTCACATTACTCCGGTCAAAGGTCGTCTATTCAACATTCGCTTTCAATTTAAACATAGTCTGTGTCCAAATATTTTAGGGTCAGCTCCACAGGCTGATATTATAGTCAAGTGCGCAACGACTTGGGAGGAGCGGGAGGGCAGGACCGTGTGGGCAAGGGCCCTAATATTTATTGGTCGCAGTTTTTTATTGTATATTTATCATTTTTTTATATAGATGATAATAACTATGAGAATAAACAATCGCATGAATTCAATAATTTACGTTAAATTGCCATTTAACAACTATTCTTGGGCGTAATGAGCTGACCCCATAAGTCCTTCGATCCTAACTAAAGCCGATCCGTAAAATGGTTTTTGTTGTACGTAAACAGTTTGATGTCAGGAAGTTGGTGGTGTTACAGGTTACCCTGTACATCTTGGATGTACTGTTTTAGACATAGAGGGTAACGTGTAACACCGAGTTACGGGCGATCATGCATCTGATTTCTCTGCGTTAGGGCTGCTGACCAATCAGAATGAGATATTAAGGTAATTGAGAGTGCGCTTGTGTCTGTGTAAACACTTATGTGCTATAACAATATGTCTTGCTCAGGTGGGTCGCTTCTGGGCCAGCAGGATTATTATTATTTTTATTTTTTATGGTATATCGGGTCAAACGAGCAGTCGAATTTGACTCATTTTCATGACTACCGACGCCCACAGACATCCGGATAGAGATAAGCTGATACGCTGCCTTCTTTCCTCCTCTCATCTCCATGTGCCATCGGCTACTTACTCACCGCACGAAACGCGACAGCACAGCTGTCACTCTACGCCGTTTTCGCGAGGGGTGCCTCCCCGGCCGTGGTCTATTGCATTAAGGTTATTAATCTATGATAGAGGTGAAGACTGCGTCTGCGACTGAGCGTACAGATAACCAGTTGATAATTCAAACACATTTGAGAAATGAAAGGCGTTGCTAGTTTCGCAACTTATCCTTGTTGCTCGGACCGCCGGCAGTAGGTCGTCTTAAATACGCATTCCAGCGCCGGATTAATAATGATTGAGGCTGAACGTTCCTCCACTTCGTTAGATAACATGTAGTATTTATATGATTGTAACGTTAGTTGTTCAGCGCGACTTTGTCTGCTTACTTAACCTATACATACAGATTCATTTCCCGATGAACTGGGTAAATTTTGATGTTATTGTATTAGCTTTCACCCGCAGCTTTGTCTGCGTAGATTTCGGACTTCAAAAATGAAGGTTATCAATTCTTCTGAATGAAAGATTCACAGCTCCCCCTCCGTAGATGATAGCGTGACAATATGTAGCCTACATGTTGATTCGACCTGCTAGTAATATTCATGAAAAATATGAAGTAAATCCATGAAGTAGTTTTTGTGTTTAGCCCGGAAATACATACAGACATACAGACAAAAATTCTAAAAACTATATTTTTGGCTTCGATATCGATTGTAAATCACACCCCAAGTACCTATTCTTTTAAAAAAATATTCAATGTACAGTTTTGACTCAATCAAATCAAATCAAATTCAATTCAAATCACTGTTGCTGTGCAGGCTTTAGTCTTATTTGTTTTATTCAAAATGAATAAAAGTATTTTTACATAAACGTGTTTAACATTTCACGTATTTTTTTTATCTGTGTTTCAAGAAACAGGAGGGAAAAAACCTCTTTGGTGGAGAAAAGGGTCTTGATAGAGGTAGTAACGGACAGACATAAAGATGACAGGTATCCTTTTATATACTAATGTAAAGGAGACTATAGGGAATATGCGTATGATTCAAATAATGATAATTTTTTTTATATGTAAAGTCTTTTCCTGTAGATGTGCGTACGTATTAATATTTTTTTGTATAATTTTGTTTTCAATCAGAAAATAATTATTGAAAAGTGCAAAAATTATGCGGGAAGATTGAATTAGGTGAAACGCACGCCATTGGTCGAAACAAATTGTGACGTCAAAGTTCATAAATAACATCATTGTTCACGAGCATTGGAGCATTGCCATTGGTGGTTGTTATGATGCGTGACGTCATGTCAGCGCGGCAAAATGGCGATCGTTTAAAAAGCTGTTATCGGCCTACTAATTTGAAACATTTTTTTTGAACTTAATATTGTTTTTTCAGCGCTGATATTTTTTTTACATTAATGTAATTATGTAAATTATCATTTAAAAATATAAAAAAAATACATGCATATTCCCTATTCGGTATATCGGTAAAGAATGTACCACTAACTCCGTGGACGATTCCGTTTATAACGACCGGTTTTTTACCAATATTTATTATTGTCACGTTGAATTATATTACCTACTAAGTGAAGTAAACTTTCTATCTATTTTTTTTGTTTCTATCTATCTATCTATCTATCTATATATATATATATACTAGCTGCGCCCCGCGGATTCACCCGCGTAACTTTCGATCCCGTAGGAATATCGGGATGAAATATAGATGTTGGCCGATTCTCAGGCCTACTCAATATGCTCACAAAATTTCATGAGAATCGGTCAAGCCGTTTCGGAGGAGTATGGCAACGAAAACTGTGACACGAGAATTTTATATATTAGATAATTTATTTATTTAAAATTTACCTCAAGTGTCACTATTTTGGTCAAGTGAGTCGGTGTTTGTTGCCGAACAACTGGGTCAAGCAACGTGGCGCGAAGTGCTCGGTTGGGAGCACGGTTGATTTAATAGTTGTACTTATTCTCGTACGGTGGGTTTGTGTGTGTGATGATTGGAAGATGGCAAGGATAATTCAGGTCATTGCTATACTAATAAATGCTACATGATATCATAGGTGTAAGGCGCTGCGTGTCATCTCCGCGCTACGCCATATAACCAGCTGAGGATTATTCGTAAATTATGTCAGAGGACTCCATCTTTTGATAGTTATTCAAAACATTTGAAACTTGAACATGTATTCTAATAGATTTCGACTAGTGCTCGTGAAAATGAAAAACAAATTAACTCTTTGTTAGTTTGAGATTGATTCTATCAATTTAAAATTTCGTTTGATATTAAAAATAAACCCCCCAAAATGAAAGTAAAACTCAATTATTGATTTTCATTACCGTAGTTACAATGACATAACTTATATATTAGTCTGGTCAATTTAGACATTTGAAATAACAAAAATTCCCGGAAAGCCAAATTTTGGTGGAGACCTATAGTTTGCCATTACAAATCAAGTTTTAAAAGTCCCCATCGATCC
>LUGF01031357.1:0-12809 GCA_001625245.1 Calycopis cecrops
TATATAACGAGGCAGCTACCTCAGCCATGTTTATTAAATGGAGGACGTCAGCACTGCTGACGTCAAAGACTTCACGATGATGCTGGTCTATGGTAGGTTTTCAAATATAATTATTCCAACTTCACAACAGCTTAGTTTTATTATCTGGGCAGCGTAACGCTGTCCCAGAGAGCTTCAACAATGTACGACTACTTCGATTAGAATGATCCTTTTTGTCGTAAATGCGGAGAACTTATATTGCAAGTAACACGTGTTCAACTAATTAAGCTAATGATTGCGATAACATTCAAGAATTTACACTTTTACAATCAATTATTCCATTTTAATAAATCAGGTAGTCTTCGCAGCGATATATACAATCAGTAAAAATGTAGGGATGAAAATGTCGGTCGACCCATCAAGTCATCCCTACATTTTGACCGTGAGCATCTGTCTCTTTATTTATGCGTACGCTTGAATGTCTTATGTACATACCCAAGCACATACCATTTTATTTTTACAGCGGAATACCTTTACGAACGCTACCCAGGAGTTCGGGGGGCTCAACCGGGTATTGTGTCGGGCTCGGCAATTGGGTTGCCCCTAGCGACTAAGCCCCTGCGGGTACCTTCATCCATAATGATTGGAGGGTCCCGGATCAACAAGCGACAGGCTGGCCTCGGCGAAGACTAGACTTCTCCTTGAGGGCTGTCCGGCTGCTTTTGAATAGTCCCTACTACGAAGTGGAACCGTGCTATTGATCGGTGCAAGCCTGTTGGCTCCCATCTTGACATCTGACCCTAGTATTCCAAAGCCACCATTGTCCAAATACAACCCGCCACTCGCTTGTTCCAATCCTCGCCGCCCTCAGCAGAACTTTATAGATTTTGAGAAATCGCTAGATTTTTTTTTACATAGCTTTATTATTATATTATGGCGGCATTTTTACAGAATTTTTCCTAAACAATTTCTTTTTATGTTATTGTTGTACTCGTATATGCATGTCCAAGAATGGAAGAAGAATAACACTGACAGATGATGCCTAAGGGCGCTTGTCCACCGCCGCCGTCACCGGACCGTCACCGAGAACGAGATTATTTCGGGCCGAATTCAATATGACGTAACGGCGATCGTTTGTCCACCGCGAGACCGCGACCGATTTCGCTGGTTTAGTTTATTCCAGCTGCCATGGCCCGCCCATGCGTGGTAGTCACGTTTACAAAGAAATAAAGTGATGGCTAGATTAATGGTTAAAAATCGCGCCATGCATTTCTACGCAAAACTTTATCTTTGGACACTTCCTTGGTTTTATCCCACAAACATTCTTAACTTTCTATAATTTCTAATAATGAATAAATATCATATTTAAAATTTTTCGCCATTTTTATTACAATGTTATACTAATTAATGATAATTGATTACAAACAAAATAATAACTGAGCTCGTGTGCGGTGCGACGGCGACGGCGACGGCAGTGTGTGGACAAGTTCATATATGTTTTGCTTTGCCGGCACATCGGCCCGTCAAAATCTCGGGCGACGATCTAGCGGTCACGCCGATCTACTCGCAATTTCTGCGGGCCGGGATGACGGCGCTCGGGTGACGGTATGCGGTGGACACGCGGCTAAGTAATGTAATGTAAATGTATGTACCGCTACTTCGGCGCCGTCATCTCGTTCTCGGTGACGTGACGGTGACGGCGGCGGTGGACAAGCGCCCTAAGAGATATCATTACACATGTATATTGTAAATCTGCAATCCTTGTCCTACGGTGATAGGCTTGTAGCTGTCACTAGCCAAGCCACGGTCGTACTGTCAAAGATATTATTTTTGGTATGAAGTTAAAAAATACGCCAACCAGAACACTGCAAAGAGGCGTTTATTAAAATTAATCTCATGTTCTTTATTTCATGGCATATAGCTACTAAACTACCAAAATATTGCTGGATTAATGGAGAGAAGAAATGTAACAGCAAAATATACAGAAAAGCCAACCAATTCCTGTAAAATACAATAAAATAAAAGCTACTTTTCAACTTTGACTATATACACGTCGACAAAATAAAATTACCCATATATATTTTTATCACAAATATGTTAATTAATCGACAAGAACTGTACTTCGAAGATCTGCTGTTTCGTCTACACAAAAAAATCTGGGATTATTAAGGGAAAAACTATCAGGAGCAAACGAAACTTAACGTAAGTTTCATCACACATCGTCACACTTTCATCTCCTTGATTGCAATATGAGCATCAAGGGATCTTTCCTCTATTATAGCTATTTAGGGTTCATTTCGAATTTAGATTTTCCTAAAAGCCTTGGCGATCTGCGTAAACGGTACCACCAATAAATTTGAACTATGGATGAACATTACCAGGGTTACTGTCATACTCACCTGATTGCAGACTTCTTTTATAGCATAAGGGGACAAACGAGGAATCGGAGCCATTTTCATGCCTACCAACACCTATAGATATCCGCATGAGGTTATACAGATGCGTTGCCCCCCCCCCTTCCCCTTCATCCTTTCAAGGGCCACCGGCTACTTACACACCACACGAAACGCGACAGCGCAGCTGCACCTCCCCGGTCGTGCCGACCAAATTCGGCTACATGCATGCTACACTATACTATTATAGGAGTCTTAAAAACAGCCCTTGCGAACAAATTCGAGTAGGTAATCTTATAAAACAATATTTTTTGAGAAGTTTTGGCTATTCACTACTTATCTTAGTAAAAACGATGTTTTTCGTAAATAACGCGTTTGGTCGCAAATTAAAACTAAAATTGATTCAAAAATAAATCAGCACCTTAATAATGTAAAAAATTAGACAATATTTCAAGCAACAAAAATGCTGCTGCCTTGTGTAAGAATTGGCTGAAAATTAAGCAACTTTTGTCACTTCTCTTAAACTTACCATGTATGGCGTTAACCATACATAGTAACCAGTAACCGCAGTAAAATTACTGTGTTTACTACGTAGGTACTTACAATGTATTGTTCTAAACATTAGGTTTCAACTTTGAACGCATATACGTCATACACTTATCAATTCGATCTCAAATTGTCCTCGGCTTTGTAATTATTGAACCAAATGATGTTAACCAAATGATATAAGACAATGTTGTATATTAAAATTGCAGACAAGAATTTTTAATGTTATATATTATGCATACCAGGATAACATAATATGATAACATACGATATGGGACCAGTAAAACACAAAGTGTGTTTTACTACACAAAAGACTAGTAAAAATGTTTTAGCCCAGGAAACTGAGCTACAGTCCCCTCTCCTTTTTTATGATATAGAGGAGCACACGAGCAGTCGGAGCCATTTTCATGACTACCGACGCCCACAAACATCCGCATAGAGGCTATACAGATGAGCTGCCCACCTTTCTCCTCCACCGGCCACCGGCTAATTACTCACCACACGAAACGCGACAGCACAGCTTTACCTTTACGCCGGTCTCGTGTAAGCGAGAGGTACCGCAATACCATAAAAAAAGAAAACTAAAAGTATAAGAAATATCGTTGTCTAAAACAAGTCCAATCATCTTCATCTCGGTGACCCAACTGCTCGTTTGCCCCCTGAACTATAAATAAAGTCCTTAAGGTACCTACTAAGTATGACCTGTTATAAACGGGACGTTATTAGTCCACAAATATTGGTATTGTTATTGTATTATTTAAGAGACGGTGGATGCGGATACTTTTTGTTTAAAATCATTACCTACCTACATAGTACAAAACAAAGTCGCTTTCCACCGTATGTGTGTCTGTATGCTTAGATCTTTAAAACTACACAACAAATTTAATGTGGTTTTTGTTGATAGATAGAATGATTCACGAGGAAGGTTTATATCATATCCAACTAATTATATAAATGCGAAAATTTGTATGATTGTTTGTTTATTTGTTTGTTTGTTTGTTACTCCTTCACGCAAAAACCGCTGAACCGATTTTCATGAAATTCGGCACACACATAGAGAGTAACTTGGATTAACACATAAGATAGTTTTTAGCCTAAAAAAATGTTGCTGTGGAATACCATGGGCTGATTTTTGATTTTAAACGGGATCCGCGTGAAACCGTGGGATGCAGCTTGTGTATAATAACTCTAATTTTGAAATCCGAAGTCCACGCGGGCGAAGCTGCGACGGAAAGGTATGTTATAAAATAAAAGATACTTATTTTTCAATATTTAATTTACATCCAATCAAGTGAATATATTACATCAACACTCACAACAACACTTGCAAATAACGCCGTTGCTGACTGAAGAAAATGAACGTTGCTAAAACTAACACACTACAAACTTCAAACTAACTGCTACGAAATACTAAATTATTTTTGGAGTGAATTGTATGTAGGTAGGGAATATTCCTGCGGTCACATTTTTTTTTTTTGAAGAAAAATTTCTTTACACGCGCTTGACATGGGGAGTAAGCCGCGAGAGCGTTACAAATATCATACATCGAGCGAGGCCAACGGAAGTTGTCATTCAAATTCAAAATTCAATTTTTTTTTTTTTTTGTATTTTTAATTTATTAATTTAATAATTTATTTTCTCTCTTAAGGTACAAGCATTAAGTACATTGGTATGCTTAGGTATAAACAGTAAGAGCACCTTAGTGAGAGCTGGAGTCCATGATAGGTACGAAACCTGTGGTACAGATCTCCAGGCCCCCCGGAATTTGAAGTGAAACTTTTTTGCACTTAAAAATAAATATCATAGGATCGTTATGTTTTTGTAACTACGGTTAAATTTGTGTAGTAAATCAATAATTTAGTTTTACTTCAATCGTGTGGTCTAAAGCACACATTTTTTTTATTTAAAGTTATTAAAGATACACAATAGAATACACACATTTATTTTTATTTAAAAATGGGAAAACTAAGCATTTTAATATACGTGAGTAAGTTGCAATGCTAAAATTATGTAAGTGACCATAAAATTGAGAATATTTTCTATGAGATCAATATTCAAAGGGAATGTAAGGAGAATTAGAAATTTAAACTCTCGATCTTTTATGTATTCAATGAATTGTTTTAAGTTATAAGTAACAACGTCATCTGAAAACAAATATTAATTAATTAAATATACTTATGTATACTCGTGATAAATAAATTAATAAATTTGAAAAACTGCGACATAAAATTCCTAACTAAGCTAAAACTATTTTGTATATAATGTTTCCTCGGAAATGCACAATTCACAAAAAATGCGAAATATATGCGCATAGCTACTTATGGTCGGTGATATCACGTAAGTGAGAGCAAGAGTGAGAGAGAGATAAGCTTTGGGCACTACCTCTTAATTGATTAATTTATATTTTCAAGGCATATTACATAATGTAGTAAAACTTTTGAACTAAAACTTCTATACGCGCGCTTGACTTGAGGAGGTAGCTGGCGAGAGCGTTACAAAATTCACACATCGCGAGAGGCCAATGGAAGTTGTCATTCAAATTCGGTTTAAGTGAAACTTTTTTGTATTTAAAATAATTATCTAATGATATATTATGTCATTGTGATGAAAATCAATATTTAAGTTTTACTTAAGTTGTGTGGTCTAAAGCACACACTGTTTTATATTATCCTATTAATTAGTCTTGTTAGCAATAACACTTCTGAATACTTATTATATGAATAAATAATATTTTTGATATTACCATTGTTTTTTGTAGAAATATTTAGTACACGCTAAAATATGTATAGTAGGTAAATATTCTTTCTTTCTTAAACAATGAAATCCTGAATGAATGAATGAAAATGAATGAAAAAAATATTAAATAAACATTTATTTGAATTTGACTAGAGTTTGTGAGTAAATATAAAATAATTTCACCTTTAGCATGTTGAAGAACTTTGTTGTGTAACAATACTCTTATTTCGTGAGTATCTTGTGATAATAATTCCGAAGCAATTGCTGGTAGGAATATTACAGTCAATAGGTAAACTATTAGGGCCGAAATATAACACTGAAATCATGCACCACCTGTAAACACAAAAAAAGGACAAAAACCTTAAAAATTATATTATGGTAACATAGTCTATGGCTAATACAGGCTGACTGTTGGGACATTTTTAGCACTCATAGATATTAAACATATTAGTTAGTAGAGTTCAAATATATGTTATGTAACTTCAGAGAAAACATGAGGAAAAGTAAAGGTACTAAAATCGCATATTAGGGTCACCGTAGCTTTAACAGGTTTTGGCAGTGCAGGGTCGTTGACCCGTCTGCCTTTACATATTTTTTTTAAGATATAAGGGGGTAAACGGGCAGTTAGAGTCATTTTAACTACCGATGCCTATAAACATCCGCATCGAAATAAACAGATGTGATGCACTTCTTTCTACTCCCACCTCCATGGGTCACCGGCCACTTACACGCCGCACGAAACGCAACAGCAGCAAAATTAACTATCTCTCGATTTTTAGATATACTTTTAAAATAACGTAAAATTACCTCCAAGTTTCTTAAATAGTATACTTGTAGATAGATTATGTATATTATGCGCGGAATGTTCACAAAGGAGATGGTGTACTGAAAGAATACAAAAAAATATTAAAAAATAGTCCTAACACTTATGAATGATCGTATTGTATAAAAAGAAATATATAAAAATTAAAAAAAATATATTATTGCAAACTTTTGTTTGCAAAAATCTTTTTAAAACACATCATTCTTATTCTCCTTCATAGGCCATCGGATACTTATAAGCCGCAAGAGACATCTGAATGAATAAACCTTCTCACCGGTATCGGTCATCAGTTAAACGAGAAGTACCGATTCGAAAATGAAGAAAAGAGAGGTGAAGTTTATTAATAGGCTAAGTATTATATAAGCTGAAAAATATTTGTACTTACTATGTTACCTAAAACGCGCTCGACATTCATTAGTGCCTCCGAGATAGACTTATACAGATTTTGATAATGTGCAATATCGTAGGATCGCCATTGATTTATATTTTGTTGAAAATTCTCTTGCATCCAGCGCCTTAATTCACGTAAACGACAGTGTGCAGAATAAAACACAAAAGAATACAAAAGTGAAATGATATTTGATGATAACTTTGGAATAGTTAATAAAATTTTATAACATATATCATCACGAATATATATAACTGATATATATAGTTTAACTGATTTGCTGGTGACAATCATAGTATTAATAGTATAATGTGATAAAGAGAGCATTCCAATTCTAAAAGACATCAAAAGGAAAGTACAAAATATAATTTTAAATTCTACTTTTGATTTTAAGCCTGAACATCCAATTTTCGCGTCAATCATGTGCATTTTTCTTTGATAATTGAAGAATGTCTTTGATTTTGATGTAAATAATAGTATGGTCGTACATACAAGAAATTCTATAGCAAATGACATATCCATCAATGTGATTGAAAAATAATTTTGCCGTTCCACAATTATTATTATGTTTGCAAGAAAAATAATAATTATTACGATCTGTGTTAAAATTTTTACCACTGGAAATTTAAAACGTGATTTAAAATATCCCAAATCTAAACAAAATATTATTTGCATTATGATGTAATATATCTTCATAGCTCTCGATGTAACAGGCTTCCTTGGGTCATCAGTAAAGTTGTTCATCAATACTTCCACGCGTTTATTCTTATCCATATTTATTATTTTTATTTTTGGAATACAATAAAACTATAGCAATACTACAAATTACAATAGAGCAATGCGAGTGAAGTTATGGTGGGTTCATGAAGAATGACTGAAAATATTTTTATTATATACATATTGCGTGTATTTTACTTTGTAAAGGCTTACATTGTATACAATTTCACTAAAAGTAATATTAAATATAATTTGGATTTTATTAAGTAACTGTTCTTCGTTCTTTTATATTTATATCTTATATCGCCGAATTGAGAAAGTAAATTTACTTCAAAACTACTGCATCACAAAAAAGCTTAAGATTTGGAAATTTTTAGCTTTTTTCTTATTAGTGCTGAACTTCATCAATATTAGCTTGAAAATGTCTGGAATCTTGTCTGAAATATTGAAATCGGTGCCAATTTTTATATTCTTTTATACCCTTTATTGCGACGTATTCGTATGTCGACGTATAGCCATCGCAGGATGACACATATTGGCAAGAGCATTTCCGGGCACCAACAGCCATATAGTAAAAGATTCAATTTCTAACCCTACCAAAGGCGAGACGGCCAGTTAAAAAGTAGAAACATAGAGCGTTACAGGTTAGTCTGGATATGATAGAAGCCTCTGATTGAGTTTGGCACAAAGCTATTCTTTCCAAGCTTAAAAGTTTGGTATATATAGTAAATGCCCATAGTTAAAGTCATGAGCCACACTCATTTTAATTTTTTTATTTTTATTTATTTATTTACAACATCTTCCAGCGTCTTCTTTAACCACCTTAACAAATACTTTTTACTTAACGTTAACCACTCAGGTTACCCTTTTTGGGATTCTTTTTTAAACTGTAATGCATTTTATTGCAAAGTGTTGTAAATATTTCAATAAATATTGATGGGTGTATTTTTTGTTTATTTTTTATAATTATTATTATTTTTTTCACACATGTGTTTCTTATATTCAATATTCTTTGTTTTTCTTTTTTTTCCTTTTATAGGTACACTTTTAGATGTAGCTTATTTGTGTGTAACATTAAGTAACAATGATGGTACCTACCTAATACTTAATAAAATGTGTGTGTCCTGAATAAATACTTTTTCTATTCTATTCTATTCTACCTGATTAGTTTCTTCACAACAGTTAAAACCCCACAAGAATAGCTAAATAAATACTTTCAAGTTTGTATCAGACAAGATTGTAGTAAAAAAATTAAAAATGCCAACAACCTATGAGATGTTCGTGGACTGTATAGAATATATAGATTTAACAGCTACCTAATCTTAGCCAAATCCTCCCATCATAAAAGTTAAATAAAATTAATGTCCTCCTAGCTAAATTTAGGCTTCGCCAACCCATGTATACGTACGAGCTATCTGCGCAGGACATAATATTATAGTGGACAAGTGTTTGCAAAGACACAAGTGCACTGTCTATTCCTCCTTCTTTTGGTTTTGGTTGGTTTAGGAGGGCAAACGAGCAGCCGGAGCCATTTTCACGGCCACCGACGCCCACAAACATCCGCGTAGAGGCTATACCTATAGATGCGCGGCCCTGTACTGTATTTTATGATGGAGAGAAAATATTAAATAAATATTATAATTATTATTATTATATTATCTCAGAGACACGTGGTAGGAGATACTTTTCGTTTAAAATATGCTATAAAATAAAAATAAAAAAATATTTTTCAGTATTTAATTTAAACTTTTACAACAAGACAATCAATCTCTTCGAAAGATGCTGAAAGCGGTGTTAAAAGAAAATTAATGTTATTAAAACTGACACACTACAAATTTCAAAGTAACTACTAGGAAATAGTAAATAAACATTTTTAAGTAAATTATACCTATGTAGTGAATATTCCTGCGGCAATTTTTATTTCATTTTATTTATTTAAAGTTAAATACCAAAATACACACATAATTATAGATTTTGAATATTTATTTGTATTTGAAAAGGTGAAAACTGTGCATTTTGATTAATATACATGAGTAAGTTGTAATACTAAGATTACGTAAGTAATCATAAAATTAAGAATATTTTCAATGAGACTAATGTTCAAAGGGAATGTCAACAGAATTAGAAATTAAAAATCTCGATCTTTTATGTATTCAATAAATTGTTTCATTTGTTTATATGTGACAACGTCATCTGAAAACAAATATTAAGAAAAATTAAATTATATTTATATCTACCTACTCGTGATATATCCTGCTAATAGGTATTATTATTAATCTGAGAGTTTGTATGTTTGTTTGTTTGTATGTTTGTTTGTAGAAGTATCTTCACGCAAAAACTGCCGAACCGATTGTCATGAATTTTGACACACACATAGAGGGTAACTTGGATTAACACATAGGAATGCCATGGGATGATTTTCTATTTTCCACGGGATCGAAATACGCTGGTGAAACCGCGGGGCGCAGATAGTGATTGCACAAATCTGGAAAACTGCGACATAAGTTTGCTAATTTAGACAACATTATATGTATATGTTTTCTGTGATAGATAATGTTGTATGAATATATATTTTTTTGAAGAAATACATACAATAAATTAACAATTAAATTTCTTTAGCAATTAAATATTGAAATCTAATATATAAAATTCTCGTGTCTTTGTTTTCGTTGCCATACTCCTTCGAAACGGCTTGACCGATTCTCATGAAATTTTGTGAGCATATTGAGTAGGTCTGAGAATCGGCCAACATCTATTTTTCATCCCGATATTCCCACGGAATCGAAAGTTACGCGGGTGAAACCGCGGGGCGCAGCTAGTCTAATATATAAAATTCTCGTGTCACAGTTGTCGTTGCAATACTCCTCCGAAACGGCTTGACCGATTCTAATGAAATTTTGTGAGCATATTAGTAGGTCTGAGAATCGGCTATTATATATAATCTATTTTTCATCCCGATATTCCCACGGGATCGAAAGTTACGCGGGTGAAACCGCGGGGCGCAGCTAGTATTCAATAAATATTTATATTAATTCAACTAGAATTTGTAGGTAACAATAAAATAAATTCACCTTTAGCATGTTGAAGAACTTTGTTGTGTAACAATACTCTTATTTTGTGTGTATTTTGTGATAATGATTCCGAAGCAATTGCTGGTAGAAATATTATAACTAATAAGTAAACTATCATGGTCAAGATAGTAACACTGAAATCATTCACCGTCTGTAAACACAATAAATGAACAAAAGTAATTTATATTATGGTAACTTTATTGTATTGAAATATACAGGGTTAGTTTTTGATTACTATTTAAAAATAAGGAAATAAACATCATTTCAAGTGTGTTTTAATTTTATCGTCTTATTTGTAATATTTTGTTACATAAACATCGATTAGAAACGGTCCGTAAATATACCTACGCGCATTAGCACCCGAAGAGTGTGTTGACCTCAACAGCTGCTTGTGTTTCGTATTCACTGCGTGCATCCCACGGGCGCCGCTGTGCGCAGCGGCAATGATCAATTATGTTACCCACACGGTATTTATTTTAGTACGAGACAAAAATATTTTTTACATTATTTTTCTTATTTTTTTTATTTCATAAATCGAATGTATTATCGATTCTGAATCAAATCTGAAAATTTGGCCGTTGACCAAAAAATAACCCTGTATAGATACCACGAAAAAATACTTTAAAATAATATACTTAGTTGGTCTGATAAAAATATTTAAGATCTTAAACAGAAATGAGCTTCTAATTCTACCATAACTACAAACCCTAATACCTACATAATATTACTAAGGTTTAGGGTAGACTTTGAGCCATCGAACCTACTTAGGCAAATTTTGGATCCACTGACCCCACCATGCTCGCTCGCTCATAACTGAAAAACAGGATACATAACTAAATTGAAATAAAGAGGCTAGGCAAGTAATAAAATGTCTATTTAAGTTTTAACATATAAAATGATGATAGTTGTTGAATCCGTGGCTGAGTTATGAAAGTAGATGTTTCACATCACATGGCAACAAAATATCCTGTGACTGGATGAATTTCAAATTTAAAAGCAACTAGTTTTTATACAGTATAGTTTGATTTTAATTCGAGTAACCACTCAATTCGTCTTGTCACTCAATATGTAGTAATGGTATACATATACCGCTTTTTTTCTTCATCCTTCCTTTTTTTTAACACTAAATATACGTAGTATCTGCATGCATATATGTATTAGTTTTAAGTGCAAACTTTGCTGGTTAATGTATAACTTAATTAAATTGTAATCTGCTTTGTATAATGTACTGCCTGTTTCTCAAATTAATGAAGTAAAAATTAAAGAATAACTTTTCTCCCAATTCTTAAATAATACTTTTAAAATTGAAAATTGTGTGAAATTACCTGATAGTTTCTTAAGAAGTATATTTGTAGATACATTAAGTAGGTATGTTATCCGCGGAATGTTCACCAAGGATATAGTGTACTGAAAATATACAAAATATTTAAAAATAGTACCTAAACATAATATTGTTTGATACATAATATTGCATTATAACAAGAAGTATTTAAAAAAACATTTTTTTTTTCGGAAGGACCTCTTACAAGTCGGTAGCATGGTGAAACAATACCATTTGACTGTTCATCGGACTAATGAAGACTTTTCTGTCTCTGATGGTTTGGGGATTGCGATAGGGGGACAGACCCCACTCTTTTCCCGCAGATGGGAAGAAGGTGCACCGGATAGTTTGGGGAACGTAACCCATTTATGTTATTTTTAGGACCAAGGGAGGGGACGGCCCCTCCCTCCCCACCATTACCGGATGCATAGATAGCATATTGGGTTGTCAGGAGGAGGCCGGCCTCCTCCCCCCCTCGGGAGAGGGGGTTTGACTCGCGCGGGAGTCGGCAAAATCAGCCGTAATCTGGATAGTTTTTAGGGTTCCGTATCTCAAAGAGAAAAAACGGAACCCTTATAGGATCGCTTTGTTGTCCGTCTGTCTGTACGTCTGTCAAGACCTTTTTCTCTAAAACGCGTGAAGGGTTTAAGCTGAATTTTTTGTCAAATACGGAGGTCGGTTACGTCTTGATGCCTTGAAAAAATCACACTTCTAAGTCAACGCAATAAAAAGTTATAGCCATTTATGCATAAATTTTGTATGAAAAAAAAAATGAAAAAAATTTATAGGGTACTTCCCGTTGAGCTAGAATTCTGAAATTTGGCAAGAAGTAAGA